>VKOC01023490.1:0-19846 GCA_009364415.1 Spea multiplicata
GTTCTTGGTTGTGTGAAAGACTGATCTCCCCAAGTCGTCGGCAAGGAAGGGAGAAATGATGTCAGGTTGCTGTATGAGGTCTGGAGACTTCTCTTTAACCTCATAGTGATGAGGACACGGCTTAATGCTAGTTGCGCGTCCATCTACACGCACGTAAGTCTTGAAGGAGTCAATTCCTGGTTGATCTAAGCATACGTTCCCTATGACTACCCATCCCAAGTCCAGTCTCTGGGCGTATGGCGCATAATCGGGACCATTACATTGTTGACGCACCTTGTGTACCCTTAAATTGTCTCTGCCGAGCAGAAGTAGAATCTCGGCGTTGATGTCCATAGGTGGGATAAGGCTGGCTATGTGCCTTAGGTGTGGTTGGTGAAATGCAGCTTCAGGGGTAGGAATCTCATCCCTATGGTTGGGTATTTGGTCGCATTCGATCAGCGTCGGTAGGGGTATTTCGGTATCCCCATTGATAGGAGAAGCAATGAATCCTTGTGCCCTTCTGCCGCTAGTCTCTATGCGGCCCGAGCAGGTGTTTAAGGTGTAGGGTTCTGATGGTCCTTTGATTCCAAAAGTTTCAAAGAATTTAGGTCCCGCTAGGGACCGGTTACTTTGGTCGTCGATGATGGCATACATTCTTACTGCCTTCTCTGGTTGTCCGTCTGGGTAAACCTTGATTAGGCATAGTCGGGCACAACATTTCTCACTCTGACTCTCCCCACATACTTCCAAGCATGAGCAGGAAACAGCTGTGGTGGTGTTGGCGTGATTCTGGGGCTCCCCGCCATGACTTGGAGCGGGACTAATGGCAGCTGCAGCCGGTGAGTCTCTGGCGAGTGGGGTTGGATGCATAGCTGAGGCATGTCTTTCGCTATGACACTCTTCACACTTGATAGCAGATTTACAGTCCTTAGCCATGTGCTCCACTGAAGCGCAGCATCTGAAACATACCCCAAGCTCGGTGAGGACTTTCTTGCGCTCCTGTATGGTTTTGGATCTAAACCCTCTGCATTTGTTCAATGAGTGTGGTTTTTTATGAATGGGACATTCACGATTGAAGGACTTGTCTCCTAATGAGGTAGTGTACTGTTTTCCCGTGGGTACTGCAGGTGATGGTAGGTTAGTCTTTCTGACGCTCACGCTGCTCTTAAAGTCTCTGTGTTTATGCATGACACTTTCATACCTTGATGATGACGTCGCTGAGGCTATAGTGTTGGACTCCAGGAAGTCAAGGCTGGGGTCATTCCTCATTTGGGACTGTTCATCGATGAACTTACAGAAATGAATAAATGGGGGAAAGGTGACATCATGGGCTCTTTTGTACCTTGAGACTGACGCTGCCCACTTCTCTTGCAGACTGTATGGTAGCTTCACAACAATTGGGTTCACTCCATGCGCTGTATCCAGGTAGCACAGCCCAGTCAAACGAGGGTCTCTTTTGGCTAGCTCCAGTTCCATGAGCAGATCACTTAAGTCCTGAAGCTTATGGACTTCCTTAAGATTAATCTTTGGGATGTTTTGCAGTCTCTGGAATAGGGCCTTCTCTATCGCTTCTGCACTACCAAAAGTACGTTCAAGTCTCTGCCAGGCGGCAGCGAGACCTGCTTCTGCTTGTCCCACATAGACAGTTCTGAGGCTCTTGATACGATTTGTAGAGCCTGGGCCCAACCATTTGATCATGAGGTCAAGTTCTTGCTCTACGGTTAGGTTGAGGTTGGCAATGGCAGCTTTGAAGGTTGCTTTCCAGGCTCTATAGCTCTCTGCACGGTCATCGAACTTTGAAAGACTGGTGTTGATTAGCTCTCTGCTCACCATAAACCTGGCGAACTCAGACATATCTGATTTCTCACTGCTTGTCGCCATGACAACTTGTGATGCCCCTGGGGCGTATGGGCTGCTTGGCGTGAAAGGGTGAGATGCTACCGGGTAGAATGATGTTGCTGCAGGGTTGAGCTGTGGTTTAGTCTCTGTAAATTCTGATGACTGCTGCTTGAGCTGTGGAGGTAGGCCAGAAAACACCTGATAGCCATCTTGCTGTAATAACTGTCCATGAGAGGGCACATCCGGGTGACGGTTATTAGCTTGCTCGGGTGCTGTGGGTGGCACTAGCACCATAGGTAAAGCTGGTTCGGAGGTTTCAGTGTTGTCGGCTTGTACAGTACTGGAAATAGGGAGTGGCACGGGTAACTGTTTCAGCACATAGTCACTGGTGCGATCGACTGGATCGTCCATTTCCTGTGGTAGTGAGCAGACTGGATCAAGACCTTGGCTCAATGCTTGCTCAAGTATTCTTACTTCGGCTAACGCAATTTCCTCATCCATCTCTGATTCAAAAATCTTTATCCGAGCCTCTGCTTCTGCTTCTACCCTCTTGGCCTCTGCTTCTGCCCCAGCCCTCTTGGCCTCTGCTTCTGCCTTTGCAAGAGCTGTTTTCTCAATGAAGGTACGTCTCGCCTTGGATTGTTCTGCATTTATGCGGGCCTCTAGTATTCTGTCACTCATGGCTGAGCTTCTAGAGCGCGATGATCTGTATGACTGAGAGGAATGTTTAGATGAATTTGATCTGTGTGATCTAGTTTCCTGCATATGAGAGATATGGAGTTCCGCTTTATCTTTAACATCCTGCACCATGGCGTCTCTTTCTCTGTCTACTGATTCTGCTTTGCTCAGTTCTGATGAGGCTTCATCGATATTAGAGTCCTTTAGAAAGGTTATATACCTTGTGGATAGTCCCTTGTATCTTTCATAAGCTGTGTTCAGCCGTCCAACGGCGACTTGTAACCTGGCAGCACCACCTGAGGAGGATTTAAGTCCTGACATGAGGGAGGAAACCCGTTCCCATTGCTCTTCCAGGTTATCACATAGCTCATCTTTCATGGTGTGATAGTTTTCAATGACCTTTATCGTCGGTTTAAGAGAACGTCTCGGTCGTGTGTCTTGGTCTGCTGGAAGCGTGGCTTCTGCTTCCTGCTCTTCATAATTATCATTATCAGGTTGCATTTGCTTTGTTTTATCACTTGGGAACTGAGCAAGGTCCTTTTCGGCCATTTTGATTTAAGGTGCGCTATCTCTTTAAGAAAATAAACCTTTGAATTGGGGGCTGAAAATCGCTGCACAGTTCCTATAGGGCACCTAATAAGCTTCCTAAGGTGTTTTGAGTGAATTGCTGGGCTTTTGGAGTTGTGGAGGACTTCCAGGCGAGGGAGTAGATACTGCGGACGCACGTTGATTCCCCTAGGCTTGTCCAGACATGTTCAGTGGCTGGGCAGATTTTCTGCACGTGAGCCTGTTGCTAGGGAGATTCCTGAGTGTGGTACTGGTCACTAAGGCAGTTTTTTGACTGTTCTGTCCCCACATGAAGGCGAATGAAGGTGTAACTGGTAGTGGCTGTGTGACTTTCTTACCTTCGTGTCCAAGCAGTGGAGCAGACAGGACCGGCAAAAGCTCAGGTTAGACGGATACACGTAGACACAGTAATTTGAATCAATGTGGGTTTATTTGACCCAAGTCAAACACAAACAATGATACTGAAACCTTGGTGTTGTCTGTTAATATCTTTCCTAAAGCTATCTGCTGGTCAAAAAACTGATGCCTTACGAGCCCAAGTGATGAATGTCCAGTCACACAGAAAGCAGATCCCTCACACAAGGGTTGCAGGAAGTGACATGGACCCAGGCTCCTCAAAACACCCCAGAAAAGGAAAACTTTATTAACAAGAGCAGAGGCGTGTAGCATACAAATACTGGCCAGCAGATTGCAGCAAAACAACAATACATATAAACAATTTGGTGGACATTAAATAAATATGAGAACAGTCCAGAGGACAGCACAGACGCAGACAGGTTAAATTGGCAATGAAAGGTTAATTTCCCACACCTGTGGCTTTTTCACAGCTTAACGACCAGAGCAAGCAAAGACAGTCACTTAACAAGCAATGATATGCCTGGCACGTCACGGCATTATACAAGCTTAGAAAGTGATCTACAATAGAGTTCGGTCATCAGGGGCCCCTTCTCTGGGTAGCAACATCCACCATAGGAGACCATCAACAATAAACTTCAATGGTCTTGCTGAAATTACTTGATACTGAAAACCCACCCCACAACCAAGGTATGGTGACATGTTGTGACCCTGGTATAATGTAAATATTTAAACACACATGTGCGTATTGTGTTATTTCAGGGACAATTTTAGAGACTTCATATTGCCAAGTATACATCATATTTCTTTCATTTTAGCTAACATTGGAATGAATAGAATCATATATCACCAATAATATATAATCAAAGTTTTCTACTTCTCTGGGCATGTCAATAAAAAGAAAGATAAACGTTGTGCTTTTTAATTGCTACGTTTTGGTGTAAGCTCTTAAATAAAATAACATACGTTTTGTTTTTTAAATTTTTTCTGCCATGCTTTAGCATGGAAATGGTATCACTTTCTATTTTTTTATATTGTAAAAAAAAATCAATAAATCAGTATTTGCATTCTTACCGAATTTAGTACTTTCCAAAAGATATACTTAAGTCTACACATGTTCATTTAAAAGATACCCGTGGATGTTGTATTTAAAAACCATGTCTATTAGAACCAACCGCATTTTGGAGCAACATTCATATCAAGTCAGTTACTGGTGAAAAGCTAAACATCTGCCAAAGAAAAACAATATATAGTTTTCCACAGGTAAAATGAAAACCTTTCCCTTGGAATCACAGTTAGCCAAAAGGATGCGGAAAATGTTAAAAATTACCTGGCCTCCCAAGGAGAAAAATTTACGTCTCACTATTCTTTTTTCTTTTTCTCTTGTGTTCACTTCCCATCGATGCTTTACATCTGCCTCTACCTGGATGTCTACATACTTCCTAAAACTCAATCTTTCCAAAACCGAACTTCTCATCTTCCCTCCAATGCTGAGATTCCCTTATCAGTTTCCCTTAATGTTAATGGTGCAATTATCTCCCAGTATCCTCATGCTCTGTGTCACCCCTGACTCTGACCTCTCATTCATCCCCCGCATTCAGTCTGTCTCTAAAAACTGGCATCTCCATCTTCAAAATATTGCCCGCATCCGTCCATTCCTAACACAAGATGCTACTAAGGCTCTTTTTCATGACCTCATCATCTCTCACCTAGATTATTGTAACTGTCTTAGCTGGTCTCTCTCTAACCCGTCTCACTTACATCTCATCACTCATTTCTAAATAAACTCCTAACCGGGGTCTCCCCTTCCAGTGATCTCCGTCTATATTCTCCTCTCATGCACGCTTACAATATTTCTCAAGGGCTGCTCCTATCCTCTGATATGCCCTCTCCCGGCCAATACATATTTCCTCCTGCCTTCAGTCCTCCAAAATACCCTCAAGGCCCACTTCTTTATAGACGCTAACATCATTGCACATTAACACTCTTTCCTAGTCCCTCTCCTGCAATACTTATTCTAGTGTGCCTGGTCCATCCCTAACAGCAGCTCTTTTAACTTTTACCTATTGTGTAATACACACTAATTCCCTTTAGATTGTAAACTCGTTTGAGAGGGAGGGCCCTCCTAACCTGTTGTTTCTGTAAGTCAAATTGTTATCTTATATACTCATTTTTATATATACTGTCTACCCACTGTACATTGCTACGGAAGATGATGGCGCTATATAAAACAATAAATAGGATTTTACTTAGTTTTTGCTATTACATTGTCAAGCCAATTCAGTGTAAGATTAAAATCTTTGGTTTCATTTTTCCTAGAAATCCATGTTGAATACTAAGTATGTCTTGTAACTATAAGGGCTTAGATTAGAGCAAGTTGCTACTCTCTGTATTTGAGCAGTAGATTTTTCATTCTTTTCTTTAAAAATATATATTATTGCCTAACAATGTTTTAATTAAAAATATAAAGGGCTACTGCCAAACAACACCCAGGTGTGGGTTCAGCAACATCTCCTGAATACAGTGATACCACCCATGCATAGGTTTGTCAGGTTGTTTGGAGGGTAACAGGCCACATTTGGGTGTGCGCATTTCAGTTTTCCAACTTGGAATTTTGACATGTAGTCACCCTGCACCCATGTCCACAAAGGTTTAATATCCACATATAAAACAATTAAATGGGATATATTGCAATTTAATTTGCCATATTACTTTCTTCAACTTTACACCTGTCTAAGATAACTTTTTTTAGTGTTTTTGTAGCGTAATGGTTTTGTTTTATAGTTTCCCAAATAAAATTTGGCTTATTTTTCCAGAGCTAGTAAAATATTACAATAAAAGTATTACAAGAAAGTACACCCTCTTTTAATTCTATGGTTTTACATATGAGGACATATCAATCATCTACTCCTTAGCGTGTCTAAAAAATTAGGTAAATACATGTTCCGATAAACAACACATGACATATTACACAGTGCTGTGATTTATTCAACAAAAATAAAGCCAAAATGGAGAAGCCATGTGGAGATGGTGGAGAAGATAATTCTAGGACAGAGACCAGAGTTAGTTGTGCTAGTGGTAGGTATACAATTATAAATAGATAGGTAGATAGGGTTAACTGTTGTCTAGACCCTGAATGTCAAACAGTGTATTGTCTCCTGGGTGCTCTTGTTCAGCATGTCATGGACTGGGTAGACAGATTGCTAGGAAATTGATGATCCCCTTCAGTCTCAGGGATTTTTGGTACCTCAAGTCCCGGAGCAATTATTAACAACACCACTATCTCTCCTACTAACCAGTCCTGATGCCTTGGGGTCATCCTTGACTTGAACCTCTCCTTCATCCCTCACATTCAGTCCCTTATCAGATCCTGCTGCTTGCACCTAACAAATATCTCTCGCATCCACCCATTCCTTACCCAAGTATCCACAAAAACTCTGGTTCATTCACTTAACATTTCCCGTCTTGACTACTGCAACGCTCTTCTGGTTGGCATTCCACTGTCTTGACTCTCCCTTCTGCAGCCTGTCATAAATGCTGCTGCTAGGCCTATCTTCCTTGCACACCACTCCTCTTCTGCTTCCCCACTCTGTGAAACCCTCTACTGGCTCCCAATTACCTTTAGAATTTAATTTAAAATCCTAGTACTAACATATATAAGGCCCTACATAACACTGCTTCTCCATACATTTATGCCCTCATAAGCAAATACTCTCCTCACCTATCTCTTCCTTTTCCCGTCTACAAGATTTCACTCTGGCTGCCCCATATCTCTGGAATCTACTTCCACCGAACCTTCAGCATTCACCCTCCCAACATTCAAGAAACCATCTTATCTGCTAGAACTTTCTTGTCATTGGTATAACCACCACGCTTCCTCTCACCCATTCCCTCAAGATTGTAAGCATGTGAGCAGGGCTCTCTCCACCAAATGTATCTGTTTGTCTTAGTCTGTCAATTCTCGTCTTGTCATACCCCGTGAATATATGTATTGTATTAACCGCTACGTAAATTGTTGGCGCTATATATATATATATATAAAAAATAATAATAATAATTTTGCCATTTTTGCAGTATGTCCAGTTCAGCAATTATTCAATTATTCTCTTTTATTGTGAATAGTGTACCTGTCAGACCCCCAGCCCTTCATCATACCCCTTACTGGGGTCTTTGGCTGGACGTCGTGCTCTGTTGTGGGGCGGACTGCGTCCCCGTCCTCCTGCAGTCCTTCCCGCACCGGCATACTCAACCCCATGGTGGGGATTACATATCCTCACAGGTGAAGGTGGTAACATCTGTGAGTCGGTGGGAGGAACCTGGCCTGTAAGATATAAAAACCCTGGTCACCCTCCAGTCTGGGCTTAGTTATTGAGCTTTCTAGTGCCTCTTGTCCTGCTCTGTGCCAGTCCTCATTTATCCTGCCTTTTTTTTCGTGTTTGATCTCCTGGTATTTGACTTCGACTTTGTTCTCTGGACTTTGTGTACCTCTACTGTTTTGACCCGGCTCGTCTCTCGTTATTGCTGCTTTGCTGCCTGCCCTGACCCTCTCGGACATTGTCTTTGGCTCCTTCCTACCATCTGGTGCCACCCTGCTCTACACTCCCTACCTATCCATCAAGCATTCCGACAGTACCATTGTAAACTATATATTGTTTTTTCAAGGAGAGATAGAGCTTTCTTTTGATAACATAGTTAGATGATTAGCTGAAAATTTAGGATGAGAAATTTAGTAAAAACTAGCAAAAAGTAGAAAAAAAGCCACCTAATTTTTTCAAACTCTTCCCTCTGTATCCTCACAAAATTGGTTAAAGTGATGGAAAATCCCCTCCAAGTTTATCAATTCAGGTGTCCTGATTTCAGAAATACCTAATTTATATAGATTTTCCATACTTTCCTAGCACTTATTGGGAACATACTATAAGGTGTACATTATTTGCAGAATGTTTATGCTTATGGCTTAACAGGTTGGTGAACGGGGGCAGGAGGGTTATATTGTTTAGATGTTGTATAAGGGTTTTTTTCTTTTTTATTATTATGATCTTTTTTATATATGTTTTTGTATTTTTTTTTTAAATGGTGAGAGGTATTCTTAGGGACCTCTTGAATATGTTGTTAATGCCAGTGGTGTCACAATGACATTACTTTGCTCACTTTATTGTTTGTTTTTAATTATTTTTTATTGTATTATTTAGTTTAGATTTATTTATTTATTTAGTTATTTTTTTAAATCACTAACCATTTTTTTCTTCGTTTTGAGTTTCAGCATGTGAGGAGGGTGAGAAACATGGTTTTTCACTCTCCTCCCTGCGATCCCCCTTCACACTGTGATCTCTATACAAGTTACCACAGACTTGCAGGGGATATCTTGTCCTCTGATGACCTTCCAGGCGACGTCAGCAGTGACGCGCCCCGGAAGGGAATGGCGGATGGGAAGAAGGGAAGGACGGACTGGTATGCCCATAGGGGACTGAAGGTTGTGTTTTTTTGGACGTACAGGTACATTTATAGGGGACTGAAAGGGTTAAAAATTAGTTTAGGGCACCTGGTCACAGGCTTAAGCAAAGGACCTCAAAAGTAATATCGTATTTGCACGATTATAAGACAAGGTTTTTTCAGCGCAAATGCTCTAAAAAATACCCCTCGTCTTATAATCGGTGCGGGGAACTGATCTCTGACAGGCGGGGAAGGTCTGCGCAGACAACCCCCACTGCTAGCCACATCTCCTTCCGTCTGCAGCTTAAGTTGTCTACGCAAATCGCGTAGACATCTACACGCTGCCCCGGCTACATGACAGGGGAGTCAGAAGCACCGGTAAGTTTGGAGGGGGCGGGGGAGTGTTAAATGGGGGCATAAGGCATTTCTGGAGGCAGAGTGCTCTATGAAATGCCTTTTAATCCCCTTAATGCCACTTTGCCTCCAGAAATGCCTTTTTAACTCTCTATACGGCACTCTGCCTCCTGAAATGCCTTACACCTCCCTATATGCCACTCTGCCCCATAATATGCTTTTTAACCCCCTTAATGGCATATAGGGGTATAAGGCATTTCTGGAGGCACAGTGGCATATAGGGGGTCAAAAGGCATATCATGGGGCACAGTGGCATATAGGGGGTATAAGGCATTTCTGGGGCAGATGTGCATAACTGGGCCGGGCAGGTTGGAAAATAAAGAAATAAAAACAAAATATCTTTCTCAATCATAGCTTAAAAATAGTTTACATGAATAACATTACTGTAAAGCTTTTTTCCTATAGGGTTGTCTTAATATTCAGGCTTTTTTCTTTTTTTCCCTAAATTTAATATTCAGATTGGGGGTCGTCTTATAATCAGGGTCGTCTTATAATCCAGCAAATACGGTACAACAAGCTACATCATGGGAGTTTTGGTTGAATCAATACGAGGCAGAGAAGGTGGTGTAAGAAAGAGGGATTTGGGGTTTTGGTGCACTGGGCAGAGTTTATTGTTGGCTACATACTCTGCAGCACTGATGGTCTGCACCTAGGGGGCTGCAGTATTAGGAGAGAGGATGGATTGAGGACTTTTTAAACTAGGTTCTGGGGGTACAAAGATAGAAAGAGAGAGATAGCAAAAGTAGATTGAAATGGGGTCTAGTTTTTGGAAAAGGTGGTGAGAGCAGTTGTGAGGTTAGCATTGAATGAGGTACATAAAATTAAAATTAAACCTGCTATCCTGAAGTGTTTGTCAAATGATCAACCAAAAATGGCTTTTTAGGGATAGAAAAAATACAATATTTTTAATAAAAGCCCAATATTAACCCTTTGAGTGCCAGATAACTTTTTCCTTTTGAAAGGTCAGGCTGTGTTTTGACATTTTGCTATACTTTGCTTTAAACAGTATTTAAGCTAAAAGCATTCAGTGAATATATAGAAAACAATATATTTTTTGTTCAGGAGAACTTTGTCTTTTCATTAGTAGATGATGTATAGTGTTCAGGTATTTTACATAACATGTCACAATATATGATGTCATAATAGCCTAAAGTGCATTTTTTTTTCTTTACCCTGCTTGATAATGTTTAACTCATTGACAACAATTGACATGCTAGGCTTGTCATGGAAGAAACATCCAATTGATAATAATTGACATGTCTGGCACGTCATGACTTTTAAATGGAGTAGGGTATAAAGCAATCTTTCCTCTCTCAAACATTGTTGCTGTAATGCCTCAATGTTGAGAACTGTGAGCTCCCCTTGCAAGCTTTTTTTTATGAGCAAGTCCTAAAATTAGCTTTATATCTTCACAAAGATCCATGAGCGGAAAATTCATACCTGAAGTACAATGTGTGAAAAAAACACTATTAAACACTCATTTACAGACACCAGACAAGCCAGAAGGCTTGTTATTTCCCTCAGAGATCTCATGGGATTCTGGGTCGGCGCATGCAAATAAGGTCAACAATGATCACCTTTTGCCTCTATATCTACTTCATACATGGAACCCTTGAAAGTAATTGCTTGCTGTACAAAAGAACCTTTAGACAAAACTCGGGTAAGAGGTGCAGTAGCCAGATCACCACTCATGGACAGCTGTTTCATCCTTAATGGGACTCCTCAGCATGAGGTTGTGATAACACTTAATACTTGAGGCTTGGGGAAGCACTAGAAATACCAATAACCAAAGTTATGGTGGGTTTTAAAAAAAACACAAAACCAAATACTACCACAATCTTTGGCTGGTAGTAGAATTAATGCATGGAAAGGGTTAAAATATCAGTATTTGAAATAACCTGGTTGTCTAGTTTTCAAACATATATGGTTTGATCAGGGCAGATTGAACTGTGGCCTATTACCCCACAGACAACCCAACAAACCGATGCATGGGTGGTATCAATGTACTCAGGAGATGTTGCTGAACACATATTGCAGTTGTTTGACAGAGACACATAGCAGGAGCTGTGAATTCATACCTGAGTTACAATGTGATAAAAATGCCAAAAAACACCACCACAAAGTGTGATAAGGGCTAGTAGTAGAATTAGTGCATGACATTTGTTAAAATACCAGCATATGAATTACCCTGGGGTGTGTAGTTTATATATATATATATATATTGTAGGGGACAGCTCACGCATGGGGCGGCAATGACGGTATCCACACAGGTTTCAAATGTAAAGCGTGTTTATTTAGATGTTGTAGTCACAGAGCACCTTGCAAACAAAACAAACTCTAAGCCTGTCCGGCTCTAACTAAACATCCAGATACCTCTCTACAAGCCTAAGGTCTGGCACACAGCAAAGTAACAGGTTTTGCATGGGTAAAGCTTCATACCTGGTGGGCTGCAGCACTGGCTGTAGCTGCTCCTTCACTCAGTTTCTCCTCCCCCCTTCAAACCTAACAGCCCTCTCTTTTAAGGCTTCCTCCCCAGTAATGAGCTTAGGAAGCCGCACCTGAGGGCTCCTGGGTTTGCTACCGTGCCTGGCTGAGGAAACCAGGTGAGATATATATCCCATCAACCACTTTACCACAATATATGTGTGTGTGTGTGTGTGTGTGTGTGTGTGTGTGTGTGTGTGTGTGTGTTGTGTGTGTGTGTGTGTGTGTGTGTGTGTGTGTGTGTGTGTGTGTTGTTGTGTGTGTGTGTGTGTGTATATATATGTGTGTGTGTGTGTGTGTGTGTGTGTGTTTGATGGGAGTAAATTGAACTCACTGGCTTCAAAGATGACCCAAATAGGACATAAGGGCAGTGTGAGCAGATTTGAAAAAAAAATGGTTTTGAAATAGCAATATGCTACTTGTTACCCTTTAACTTGCATAAAAAAGGCAAAAAAACCAACTTCTTCTAAACTCAGTTTTTTCCATTTGTATATGAGTAAAATACTAAATAAAAGACGGAAAGTCTTTTTTCTCTAAGTTTATACTATATTTAATACCCTGATGAACACACTGAATAACACTGATTAGATTACTATCAACTTTTTTAAAAGGTGGGATTTCAAGCTGTGTAGTGTCCTCACCTTGATCTAGGGTAGGTGCTGGGGTTGAGTCTGTAGACTGCGCGTTGTATGGCTCAAAATCTTCCTCATGCTCTTTTACCACATACGTAGTTAACCCAGGCATTTATAGCTGACTGCTGTCATGATTTCCAAATCCGAGGGACAATATCCAGAATCACTATCATAACTTGAATCAGGTTCCATACAGTACACATATCATTCCTCTGCACTGTAGATATTACTCTCATCAGACATTGTCTGTTTATAGTCAACAGTTGATATGAAACTACTGGGTGAATTTAGGTATCTGTGAAAATGTTTGGGTTAGTGGAAAGTGAAAAGAGGTGGTAATAACAAAAGGGGAGATTGTGGTGTTTCAGTGTTACAGTAGAGTTGACTGGAAGTTGGAAGCAATTTATGTCCATTAAAGCAGGATGTTGTGGTGTTAGTAGTAACAGGACAGTTGAGATAAGAGTGTAAAAGATGGGACAAAAGAAAAGAGCATAAGATAGCAAAGGAAAGTTGGAGCTAGTGGAAAGAAGAGGTTGAGTAAGGGTGCAAAGAATGGGGTGAGAAAATTAGTATTGAAAGAGGACAATGAAAGGAAATGTGTAAAATATGGGACAACAGGAAAGAGGATGTGGGTAATACAAGACAACTGGGGCTAGTGGAAGAAGGAGGTTGAGTAAGGGGAGCAAAAAGTAGTAGTAACAGGACAGTGGAGGTAAGACCGTAAAAGGGAAAGTGACAACAGAAAAGGGAATGTGTGCAGCAAAACCAAAATTGAAATAGAAGACCGGACGAACGTTGCCTGGTCTGATGAGTCTCGATTCCAGCCCCTGAAGCAACATGCCTGTGCCACCTCTGCACCTCTAAACAGCCTGCCAAAGCTTGAATAAACTGTAGATAAAAGTAAATGCATAATTAGGGATTAATCTAACCTTGGTGCAGAATGAATCTAAATTTTATTAAAGACAGGAGATGAGTATTTTGCATATCCTTTTTTGCTGATTAACCTCCAGCAGCAAAGGAGTTAACAATAACAAGAAGAAACAACCAATCAAAAACAAGCAGCACAATATATCAGTCCCAAAGCCCAGCCACCCCTCCTCTTTCTTTGCAGGTAAGCAGAACAGGAACGGAACCGGCATGCAACCAAAGAAGGCATCAAACAGCAGGGATAGCACCCCACAGAGCCAAAGAACGACCTGAAAGAGTGAAAACAATGTGACAGTAGCAGGCGAGAAATATGAACACCTGGCAACAATAAACAATATAAATAAAATAACAATTGACAATAGAAAACAGCCAAGGAAAACAGCCCAGGGAGGGACAGAACAAGGGAGGTAGATTAATCCCTAATGTTATAGCCAGACAGAAGGCTTCATATTTTGCAATTTTAACGCTGTCCTAGAAGTGCAAATGAGGATGAGGACGAAAATAAAAGGTCCGAAACGTAGATTTCCAAGACCAATCTGCCGCGGACATAATGTCCGAAAGGGAACTCCCCGAGGAGAAAGCCGCCAAAGCCGCGGCGCCCCGCACCGAATGAGCTCCGAACGAAAAATTCCTTGATCCCAGCCAGACGAAGAATCCACTTAGGGACGGAAACAGGTCTGAACGGACGGATGTAGGAAATAAAAAGAGGCCCAGACGAAGAAGCTTTAAACTGACTTGAAACCGCAAGATAGGAGTGCACACAGCATGCCACACAGAGTCTAGGCACGCAGCATCCAGCCCCCTGCTCGTTCCGTCTGCGGGAGCCGCCGCCAGGTCCGTCTTGCTGGTAGACACGCGCCCCCGCAGAGATCAAGGAATCTTGACGGGGCACGCGTCTGCGCGAACGGCTAAATCATGAATATTCATGTCAGTTCTTAAAGCTAATTAGGTGGGTAGGACGATCCAGTTTGCAGAGGGATATTTAAACCCTCAGTAGGCACTACATTCACTACATTAATGATAACAGTTATGCTGTACCACAGTCAATGTTTGTCTAACGATAAAAGCTATGCAGTTTTAATTACAAATGGGCTTCCGTTTTCTTTTGTTCTATGATCTGTTTTACCCTAGAACAATATGTATAGTTTGCTTTTCAGAATAAACTGAATAATTATTTCTTTTCTGCTATCTAATTATGTGTTGTTTTATATGTGTCAATTACTTGTTTTTGAATGGTGCCTAAAAAATAGCATCTACTTTGTAACTTAGCTATGTGATGTCACACTTGTTATATTGCACTCCATAATGTTTGCACTGAATCACAGGGTCCAGGAAAGATAGTTAAAGAAAACAGAATTAACTACAAAACATACAATTATCTAACATTAAACATAGTAAATCGTTGGCTATTCTCCCATTGACAATTTTACATGGACAATACCTTTTATCTATATGTATATCTACCTCTCTTTACAACTGCCCAACAGAATTAATCCACTAACATGTGATTAAGTAACACCGTAGTGTCAGTTTATGTAGGTTACATTCAAAAACACACATAAAATAGAAAAATACATTTTAAGCTGATTGTGTGATAAAGTTCTACATGTAGTTCCATGTAACTAAAAAAAGGTATCTCAGAAGACCCTGTTAAGTAATAGAATTTAGAAACATAGTTTACAAGGTAAAAATAAAAAAACACATTTATGCACTGTGAAACTGCAATATGGTTGTCATTTGCAAAAAATAAAATGACAAAAGGGTTATGTCACATGTAATCTATACATTAACTTTACAATGACGCTTCCATTGCTGCTTTCACATATGGTGGCCTCCACTTTAGCCACACTCCTAGGCCAGGCGAGACACATGGGGGCAGTGTTGGAATCCTGCTCTCCCCCTCCTGCTACTATCAACACATGCCTCCCCTCCCCTCTCTGTCATTCTCCTCCTTCGAAGTTCACTCCATACGCCTGTTTTCCCCTCGCTCTCTCTTTCTCTCTCTCTTTTTCTCTCTCTCTCAGAGTGGTAGTCATATATCACCCTCCTGGACCTACCTCTCAGTTCCTTGATAACTTTTCTGCCTGGCTGTCCCACTTTCTCTCTCCAAACATCCCAACCATAATCCTTGGTGATTTTAATATCCCCATCGACAACCCATCCTCCCCTGCTGTGGCGGAACACTGTTTTGACCTTGTATTTTAGAATCTCTGCTCCATATCAGAGTTCATCTGTTGCACCCCTTCCCCATTTACGAACACCATCTCCTCACAATCTTACACTAACACCTAAACCTACTTACCCTCCTTCTCGCCTCCGCACCTGTAGAAATCTGCACGATGTTGATAATCTCAAATTTTCTAATCAAATTCAACTTGGCATGTCCCAGACTTCTACTATAACCTGTCCTGACCTTGCCAGTCAACTGCACTTGACTCACTTGCTCCCCCTCAACTTTGCAAAGCCCCACGTCATCAGCTTCAGCCCTGGCACTCAAGGCAGACGCGCTATTTACAATAATGCTCCTGCGCTGCTGAGCGTGACTGGAGGAAATCTCACTCTGAATCCGACTACAACTACTACAAGTTCATCCTCCACGCTTACACATCTGCCCTTCAGCTAGCTAAACAAACATACTTTTCTTTCCTTATTTCATCTCCTTCCTCCAACCCCAAACGACTTTTCTTCACTCTCCACTCTCTCCTCACCCCACCCACACCACCTCTCTCATCTGCCTTTAGTGCCAAGATCTTGCAGACTATTTCCAAAATAAAATACGATCCATCTGCAACAACATTCCAGTGCATGGTCTCCACGTTCCTCCACCTTCTGTGATTAACCCCTCTGCCTCTCTCAGCTCCTTCCTCCCAACCACAGTAAACAAAGTTTACCCTCTACTGTCTTCCTTACACCTCACTAAATTCCCTCTTGACCCCATCCCTTCATACCTAATTCCATCACTCTCCTCTAGCCTTACTCCTGCCCTCACTCACATCTTCAACTCCTCACTCAATACTGGCATAGAACGACCTTCTATCTGCTAGAAAAAATGGCCACTACTCTATCCTAATCTTACTTGACCTCTCTGCTGCTTTTGACACAGTTGACCACCCCCTCCTCCTGCAGACTCTCAGCTCTCTTGGTCTCCGTGACACTGCTCTCTCCTGGATTAATTTGTATCTTTCCAACAGATCCTTCTCTGTGTCTTTTGCTGGCGACTCCTCCTCTTCAATGCCTCTGTCTGTTGAAGTACATCAGGGTTCTGTCCTGGGTTTTCTACTATTCTTGATCTATACTTCCTCACTTGGAAAAAGTTATCAACAACTTTGGCTTCAAATACCACTTCTATGCAGACGACACACAAATCTATCTCTCCTCACCCAGTCTCTCCGCATCTGTCCTCTCTCAGATTAGTAGCTGCCTATCTGGCATCTCTTCCTGGATGGCCTCTCACCACCTCAAGATAAACATGTCTAAGACTGAGCTCCTTCTAATCCCTCCCTCTAACTCTATTCCCCTTTCTGACCTTTCTATAACTGTTGACGGTACCACTATCTCTCCTTCACCACAAGTCCGCTGCCCTAGACTCAAACCTATCTTTTATCACTCACATCAAATCACCCTCTAAATCCTGCCATAACCAACTACGCAACATTTCCAAAATTAATTTACTCCTGACTGCCAGCACCGCAAAACAACTAATCCACTCTCTCGTAATCTCCCGTCTAGACTACTGCAACAACCTACTTACCAACCTCCCTCTCTCCCGACTATCCCCCCTCCAGTCTGTCCTCAAAGCCTCTGCCAGACTAATCTATCTCATCCGACGCTCTGCATCTGCTGCACCTCTCTGCGAGTTCCTCCACTGGCTCCCCATCCATAGCAGAATTAAATTCAAAATACTAACTCTATCCTACAAAGCTCTCACTAACGCCACTCCCCTCTACCTATCCCCCCTCATCAGCAAATATACTCCAGCCCGCCCTCTAAGATCCAACAATGACCTGCTTCCTTGCATCTTGCAGCACCAACCCTCTGGAACTCTCTTCCCCTTGCTGTCTGACTCTCACCAACTCTACCAGTTATGCACATCTGTCCCTTGTTATTCATATCTGCCCTTGGATTTGCCATCCTGCCCCCCCAGATGTGCCTTATACCCCCTATATGCAACTCTGCCCTCCAGATATGCCTTATACTCCGCTATTTGCCACTCTGCTTCCCTGATATGCCTTATTCCCCCTATATGCCACTCTGCCTCCCTTATATGCCTTATATCCCCCTATCTGCCACTGTGCCTTCCTGATATACCTTATGTGACGGAGGCCTCCATCACTGGGGCCACTGGAGAAGCCTGACTGCCAGCCTCCTCCCTATTGACTATGGGCCCTGGGTTTGTAGAGACTTCTGTGGCTACCCCCAGCAGTATCTTCTCATCACTGGCTGAGGGGATTATCTCCAGCAGACAGCCAGGGTCTGCCACCAGGGAGTGACCTCCATTGTTTTAGTTTAATGTATAAATCAGTCTCCCCCACCTATTGTGTTGTTAATCCCGTTACTGCCCCTGTTGTCTCTGGGAGGCAGATTAAAGGGGTTGTTTGTGTCCCAATATCTTGTTTTATGTAAATGTGTGTTTTGCTGGATATATCCAGCTCTGTGTGTCTAAAATAAATCAGTCTTCGTTTGGTTTTCCCCTACACTGAGTCTCGGCGAGTGACTGGGGAACCGGGGAAAGTGTGTTGTCCCAGGCTAAGGGAGCACAAGGAAGCGGAGGCAGTCGGTCGGACTAGCCAGCTCCGTTACATTGGTGGCAAGCGGCGGGAATTCTTCTTAGTCTGAGGGACACTTACTTTCTACCGGGATTGACCGACAGGACGGCAGACTTCGGTCGCCTTGACGAGGACATGGATGTGGTATCAGAATTCCAGGGGCTGCTGCGGGTCATCCTCTCCTGCTACACCACTGCCCTGCCTACAGAACAATACCAGAACCTGAGGCAAGTGGTTCGACGGTCAGTATGGCAGAGGGCTGTTATACGCCGGGGTCAGTGTCTTCCAAGCTCCGAACAAAAGATTAGAGACCAGCGGGAACTACGGATGCCATTCCTGGGACAACAACCCCAGGAGCAATGGGTATCCGAATTGGACAAGCTGGTCCAGCAGGAGGTAGAGCTGGAAGATCACTATAGGGATCTGCAGTGGTATTCAGAACAAGCATATTGGGGAACTGCGAAAGATTGTTCTCCAGAGGACTATGACTGCGGTGGCCCTGGATTATTATGGGATAGTCTGCAGGAGGATCCGGACTTCGGCAGTACAGCGGAGTGGCGGATCGAGGACATCCGGGATTTCAGGGAGTGGGACCTCCCAGATGCACTGGGACTCAGAGGTGATTTAGATTTTTTAATTACACAGGAGTGGGAACTGGAGAAGGCGTATAAAAAACTGTTCGAACGCGTTCAACAGAATGCCCCAGTGTCCAGGGATTGTGTGGATTTTGTGGATGTGATTGAGTGGTCGGCTGAGGATGTTGACCCAGCCGGGGTGGATGGGACTGCGGTCTCCACCCCTGAGTCAGAGGGATACTGGGCAGCTAATCCAGATCCCATACTGGAGCTGCGCGACTTTACACCACAACCAGATCCAGAGATTGTGGATCTAACTGATTTTACATCTGAGGATGTTGGTCCGGGAGGGCTTGCAATTGGCTTTCCTTCCCAGGCAAAGGAAGAAAGTTTTCAGGGTGTAGTGGATGGGACTGCGGTCTCCACTAGCACCCACCCAGCTGAAGAGCTAGCAACAGGACAGAGCGCTGCTGGCTTCTGCCCCACACCTGCAGTGACTACAAGGATCCAGGGAGATGCGGCACCCGGCCCTTCTCCCCAGCGGCAGCTCACATGTCCGGGAGCAGAGGAACCGGTCCTCCCTCCCCAGCGGCAGGCCGACCAACAAGATCCCCTAACCCCAGCTGAAGCGCTGGCACCCAGACAGAGCATCGCTGGCCTCTGCCCAGCACCTACCAAAGCTGCAGGAATTCAGGGAGATCCAGCAGCCGACCGGCCTCCCCAGCAGAAGCAGGGAGGTGGAACAGCCGGTCCATCTCCCCAGCGGCAGAACCTAATTCCGGTACCGGAGGAACCTGAACTCCCTCCTCAACGGCAGCAGGAGCACCAGGGAGGGGATGCAGGAGACATCACTCCCCAGCGGTACCCGGAAGATGGCGCAGCCGGCCCATCTCCCCAGCAGCAGCAGGAGCACCAATTTTGTGAGGGCATTAATGGGCCGAATAAACTGACTGACTACGGAGTCAACCCGTTTGGGGTCTCATCCTATGTCAGTCCAATTCGAAGGGGGAAGAATTGTGACGGAGGCCTCCATCACTGGGGCCACTGGAGAAGCCTGACTGCCAGCCTCCTCCCTATTGACTATGGGCCCTGGGTTTGTAGAGACTTCTGTGGCTACCCCAAAGCAGTATCTTCTCATCACTGGCTGAGGGGATTATCTCCAGCAGACAGCCAGGGTCTGCCACCAGGGAGTGACCTC
>VKOC01023491.1:0-12224 GCA_009364415.1 Spea multiplicata
ATATGCCTTCTAACCCCCTATAGGCCACTCTGCCTATAGGGGGATAAAAGGCATATCATGGGACAGAGTGGCATATAGGGGGTATAAGGCATTTCTGGAGGCAGAGTGGCATAAAGGGGGTTAAAAGGCATATCATGGGGCACTCTGCCTCCAGAAAAGCCTTATGCCCCCCCTATGTGCCACTCTGCCTCCCCGATATGCTTTATACCCTCATATATGCCACTCTGCCCCATCATATGCCTTTTAATCCCCTATATGTCACTCTGCATCCAGAAATGCCTTATACCCCTATATGGTACTCTGGCATATTGGGGGTTAAAAGGCATGTCATGGGACAGAGTGGCATATAGGGGGGTAAAAGGCATTTCTGGAGGCAGAGTGGCATATAGGGGGACACACTTACATACACACACATGCTGATTTTTTTTGTTTTTAACACATACAAAAAAATATTATACATTTTGTACAAAAAATACATTTAGTTTACTCACCTTCTACTTCTCTTGACTTCCGTCCTCTGGTAGCTGCACACTGTTCTCCTCTATGCTGACAGGATGTCACTGACCTGACATCCGGTGCTGCAGCAGTCTGAGTGCGAGGGGGCGGGGCTTCCACCCCTCACGCTGCTCCCATCACTATGCAGCCATCAGACTGCTGGGAATGTAATCTAAACAGCTTGTGCGTGGTGATGCCGCCGTCCGGAGCTACTTTAACACTTTTTTTTATTTAATATGGTAAACTGGATCAGCTTGCCATATAAAGTAAAAAAAAAAAGTGTTAAAGCAGTTCCCATCAATCTGATGGCCGCATAGTGATGGGAGCAACGTGAGGGGTATTATAGTAGCGCCAGCCGGCCGCATCAGCACCCAGCGGCCACTCAGATTAGATTTCGGCCAGCCTGGGGGTCAATTGCCCCCTGGTTCCAGCCCGCCCCTGGTCCCAGCCCACGAACCTGCCGGCCCACCGGGAAATTTCCCGGTATCCAGTCCGGTCCTGTCTGTTGTGTCCTGTACCATTTACCGTATGTCTTGTCTGGATATGTTTCTTGCTTGTCTCCCTGCTCCTTTCTCTGTCCTATGCTATGCTTGCTATGTTTCTGCTGTTACTCTGCTTAGCTTCCCTACTCCCAGCCTACAGCATCCTGCACTTTCATCTGAAGAGCTATGTCTCATGCCTTCTCCAGGGTGCATGCAGGATATCACTTTGCTTTGTTCTGGACAACATCTGCTGCTATGTCAGGGCCCTGGTATGTGGCCGCACAACCCTAGATGCCCATCCAGGAGAATGCAGTCACCCTGAACCAGGTCCTGTCCAACTCCGCTGTTGCACAGTGACTCTTGAAATTCCATCATTGGGGACTGTGGGTCATTACAGTTGTCTGTATAGACCCCGTTCCTGACAATCATATAATGCAGAACAGGTGAGTGAGGTGATATGAAATGTACTCATATAAGAATCTTACATATACTGTATCTGATCATTGTAGAAAAGCCCCTTTATGTCCCGGGATTTATACCTTCACCCGTCTGGCTTTCCTTTAACTACTACCAATTCCTCGTCGTATGAAACTCCACTTACACCAGTGGCTTAAAACTATGGGTTTATTAAAATAACAAATACATATATATGAGTATACAGAGAAGCGTCTGAAATACAAGGCTCTATGACTCTAACTACACTATGCTAGTGACTCTATGTGTGCATATAAGGATGGGGTGTCCCTTTCACCTTGATGTTATCCTTCTTTCCTTCTGTTTCTATTTTTCTCTTCTCCTTCTCTGTCCTCTGTTGCTCACACAACACCTTTATAGCCACCATGCCCAAACAGTCCCAGCCAATCATCTTCTGAGTTATTGTCCACTTATCCTTAGGAAGGCACAATCTTGTACATGCACCAGCTGCCTGTAGAGACCGCTCTTGTCCAAGAAGTTAGATTGCCCCCACAGTGAAGTTGATGGTCCTCAGGGCAAATTCAGGGTGGGTCTCTGGAATGCTGATATTGTCTCCTGCAATCCTTTTGTTGTAGGAGATTGTATTGTATCTCCTGTTTATTGTTCCCACCTGGTATAGATATAGCCCTTTGATGTATTGGGAGTTCCTTGAAACTGGTTTACTCAAGAGGAATCCCATTGTATTGGGAGCCAGCTGTTGTCCTTGGAGATTAATAATTGACTTATATTTATTACAATCATTTACATATGCTACCTTGGAGTACAGTTTAAAAGTAAAGATTACATATGCTGTATTTAGGTCTCAGAATAGAGCCAGGGATGCCTTTCTTCCCCAGTTTGGCCCTGATTTCCGGAAATGACAGTGTCCCTGAGGGGTACAATAAAGGACTCACATTCCAGTAACCAAGGCTGTGTTCTTTGTGTAACTCATTCCTTTTTATTCACAATTTCCACAGGAGCACATGCCCATTATTCTTCTACCTGAATAATGCAGCTTCCTTTGAACAATGTTACATAGAACACCTTAGCCTCAGCAGCAGCAAATAACCAGCTGGTAAAAGTAATGGACCTTTACATGATCATCATTATATGTACATTATGTGTGGGCTGCTACATTGTTCAGTGTCCTTTACTTTTACATTATGTTCATCTGTTCACTATTATTGAAGAAGATGAGGAACTGTAGGAGATGTAAAAGTGGCAAAGGGTAATTACACAATTTACAGAAACATATGCTTCATCAAAGAATTACTACATCCTCCAGGTAACAGCTAGTTGGACAGAGTTTGTTACCAGGAAACAGTATTCATTCCAGAAATGTTTTTAACCATTTTGCATCAATTCATTTTTTTTGTTTTTTTTATTGGGTTCATATTTTCCATACTTAATATATTCAAACAAGGTTAGAGACCAATAATGTGATATAAAGAAAAGAACTGTTTGCATCAGTTTTCCTCCAACTTTTGTCTACTTTTGCCACTGCTGCAAAGCTATTCCAGTTATCTGCCACCTTCTCATTTTTACTGGTAAATATTAATTCACATGTAAGCAATTTTTTCTTATATAATAAAATCTATGATTGAGAAAAATGTTTTTTTGTTCTTTATTTCCTTTTATTTGACAACCTGCCCCCCCAGTTATGCACATCTGCCCCCCAGATATGCCTTATATCCCCTATATGCTTTATACACCCCTATATACCACTCCGCCTGCACGATGTACACAGACAACCTCCACTGCTGCTGCCGGCGCTTCAAACAGGGCCGGACTGGCCCACCGGGATACCGGGAAATTTCCCGGTGGGCTGGCAGGTTCATGGGCTGGGACCATGGGCGGGATGGGCAGGGGGGCAATTGCCCCCCAGGCTGGCCGAAATCTAATCTGAGTGGCCGCTGGGTGCTGATGCCGCCGGCCGGCGCTACTATAATACTTGTTTTTTGAATTTAATATGGCAAGCTGGTCCGGCTTGCCATATTAAATTTTAAAAATGTATCGCCGGCCGGCATCAGCACCCAGCAGCCGTGTGCGATGGCCGCCTAGTGATGGGAGCAGCGTGAGGGGTGGAAGCTCCGCCCCTCGCACGGACCTTTCACCGCTCACGCTGCTCCCATCACTATGCGGCCATCAGATTGATGGGAATGCAATCTAAATGGCCGATGCGTGCTAATGCCGCCGGCCGGCTCTGCTTTAACACTTTTTTTTTTTTACTTTATATGGCAAGCTGATCCAGTTTACCATATTAAATTAATAAAAAAGTGTTAAAGTAGCTCCGGCCGGCGGCATCACCACGCGCCGGCCGTTTAGATTACATTCCCAGCAGTCTGATGGCTGCATAGTGATGGGAGCAGCGTGAGGGGTGGAAGCTCCGCCCCTTCGCACTCAGACTGCTGCAGCACCTGATGTCAGGTCAGTGACATCCTGTCAGCATAGAGGAGAACAGTGTGCAGCTACCAGAGGACGGAACTCAAGAGAAGTAGAAGGTGAGTAAACTAATGTATTTTTTTTACAAAATGTATAATATTTTTTTGTATGTGTTAAAAAAAAAAAAAATCAGCATGTGTGTGTATGTAAGTGTGTCCCCCTATATGCCACTCTGCCTCCAGAAATGCCTTTTACCCCCCTATATGCCACTCTGTCCCATGACATGCCTTTTAACCCCCTATATGCCAGAGTGGCATATAGGGGTATAAGGCATTTCTGGATGCAGAGTGACATATAGGGGATTAAAAGGCATATGATGGGGCAGAGTGGCATATATGAGGGTATAAAGCATATCGGGGAGGCAGAGTGGCACATGATATGCCTTTTAACCCCCTTTATGCCACTCTGCCTCCAGAAATGCCTTATACCCCCCTATATGCCACTCTGTCCCATGATATGCCTTTTAACCCCCTATATGGCAGAGTGGCATATAGGAGGTTAGAAGGCATATCTGGAGGTATAGTGGCAAAAGGGGGGTTAAAAGGCATATCACGGGGCAGAGGGGCATATAGGAGTGTATAAAGCATATCGGGGAGGCAGAGTGGCATATAGGGGGGCATAAGGCTTTTCTGGAGGCAGAGTGCCCCATGATATTCCTTTTAACCCCCTTTATGCCACTCTGCCTCCAGGAATGCCTTATACCCCCTATATGCCGCTCTGTCCCATGATATGCCTTTTGACCCCTATATGGCAGAGTGGCATATAGGGGGTTAAAAGGCATATCATGGGACATAGTGGCATATAGGGGGTATAGGGCATTTCTGGAGGCAGAGTGGCATATAGGGGGTATAGGTTGGCAAATAAAAGGAAAAAACAAACAAACATGTCTCAATCATAGCTTTTATTAAATATGAAAAAAATAGTCTACATGAATTAATAAAGAAATAAAAGTTTCTTACCAGAATATCGTGAAGAATAATGTGATCGCTGTTTTGTTCCACTGAACTTTTTCATCTAAAATGTTCGCTGTAGCAAATGTTTTGATCCCATTATGTGTAATGTATTTAATTTATTAGGGCCTTTTAACACTTTTGCTTTCTGGCATTTTAATACAAATAATGAGATAAAAAGAATGGCGAATAGTGTGACGCGGGGTGCGTGTGGGTATAAGAGCGCGACCGTGAGATAAACTATATGGGGCTGGTCTCCAAATTTTTCCAGGGCTGCTTTTCAGTCCCAGTCCGGCCCTGACAACAGATGACAGGGAAGCCAGGCGCACAAGGGATGGAGTGAGGAGCCGGGCTCCTCAGACGCTTCTCCTTTAAGCAAGGATAGGATTTCTTAACTGAGACATGGGGAGAGGAGAGAGGAACCAAAATCCTCAGATGATTCAGGGAAAAGAGGGCAAACGTACAAAAGAGACAGACAAACATAAATACAGGACTAGCCTAGGACTATAAGCTAACAATTGGAGATTCTGTCACATCATATGGCCATAGTATGCTTAGCCCACCACTTTGCCAAAGTACTCCAATATTTGGTGGGTCCTAGCACTAAACCCTGCCTACTGAATCACTAATAAGCAGAAACTAATCAGTAAATCTAAACACAAAACACAGAAGGACATACCATTAGACTGCAGACTGAAACAAACATAACAAACAGGTAGGGCACACCTTATAAAGGAAGCAGATCTGAATCAAAGAGCAGGACTGGAATCAAGGAATTAGAGGCACAGAACCGAGCATACGGAAATTCAGGAATGGATTACAGCAAAGGGGGGACTCCAGCGAGACGGGGGGAACTCCAGCAAGACGGGGGAATGGAGCCTGACAATAATACACTAGATGACCAAATGTAAGTGGACACCGATATAAACTTGTTAGAAGTATCATTCTATTGATTATACATTATATCAGTATAAATTACAAACTCTTGTGTAAAGTAACTTTATAAAAATCTTATTAATAACAAACCCATAGGCAGATATGTTTAAGGCAAGACAGAAGGCTCCTATATTGCACTCTCTCTTTACTCTAACCGATAAGTAGCAAAGAAAGAGTTAACAGTGAACTGGTAAAAAAAAAACAATCATAATGCTTAGAGTATGAAACCCTGGCTCCCCTCTTCCTCATCCTCTTTCTTTGCTGCTCACCATGGCTGTAGGTCAGATTCATTATTTTCTCTACTTCTGCCATTGTGGGGGATTTTTTTCCTGGTGGTTTTTTCATTCTTTGGGATTTTGTTTCCCTTTTGCTGGTTATGGCTTTCTTATGATCTCAATGGATCAGGTCCATCATCTACCTAGACAATATTGTCCTGTAGTCCAGCTACCCTCTGAAAGCACAAAGATTTTGTCATCAGGACTCTACGTCAATTAGGCTTTGTGGTCAATTCCTCAAAGTCGGAACTATTTTGAGTCAACGTTTCCAATTCTTGGGCTTCGAAATAAATTCAAATGAGTCTTCCATAGGCCAAGAATAGGGCTAAGAAAGGAGATTTGTGCTGTCTTTCGCAGAGCATTGTGTCTTTTACGCCAACTGGCACAGGCTGTTTGCTTCCCCTCCACCTTCATTCAGGCTATATTCCTCTATCGTGCCCTGCAATGGCTCAGGGCTCACCACCTGTGGAAACTCCTTGTCAGGACTTACCCACATAGTCGTCCCACACCGTTCAGGTCCCGCTGCCCTCCGAGGTCTACTGCTGCAGGGAGCCGCTCTGAAGTCCTCCTTGTGCCGCCGCCATTCTTCTGAGGTAGCGGGCACCAGCTCCTTACCCGCTTCCCCGCAGACTTACAGACCGCAAGGCACAGTGTTGTGTGCATATTGTCGGAAATGGGATATATTTGGGGAAAGGGGATTCCAGGTGCTGACACACCTTCGTCTAGGGGTTAATAACGTAAATCCACGTAGCGCGAATAATTAGAAGAAAATGCTTCTTTGATAGAAAAATGGAGGGTTTAATGCTGTAATGAAGCCTATGAAAGGCTGACACACACGGGGTTACATTGGTAATGAAGAATGTAAAAATTGTAACTAACTGCAAAAAGGATGGAAAGATTGTGTCAAAACTAAGGACATACAGGGAGTTCTTATAGGGTGGGATCAAAGGTATATTCCATTAACATTCCTATAAGTTAACTAATTACAATATCAAAAGACAATACTATCACACAACATACAATTTACAATCCTTTGGATTAACTAATCAAAAAGACAATACATACAATTTACAATCCTATGGATACATGAATTAAAAGACAATACTAACACTATCACACACTATTTACAAACAGACCGTACAGACAATTTAATACATGAATTACAGCTGCCCTTTGATGTGGGCTTTGGGGGCTGCATTTGCACTTCAATAAGTCTCTGTCCTTTTTGTGAGCATGTGAATTCAACTGGTTAAATATTGTTTGGTTAGGTCAGATCACTTTAACCTTTTACACCTATAATGACTGTAGTTTATATTTTTCATATAATTATGTTATACTGCTCTCTAAGGTGTCTGACATAGTCTGCATGCTACCTCCACACATATGACCTCAGGTAACCTGAATCACCTAATTCTCGTGCTTGCCTATTTAAAGACTAAATCTTATTTTTCTCACTATCCTTGGTTGGTGTAAGTGCGTACCTTTGTTTAACCTGTTGTGACCCGGCTTGCGCTTGACTTTGCTTATTGCTTCCTGATTTGGCTCCATTCCTGTTCCTATTGACCCGGCTTGTTTGACTTGGCATCTGGATTCTGATTTGGCTCTGATTTGGTCCTCTGGTTCTGATCAGGCTTGTTTGACTACGTCTCCTGTGCTCTCCTCCCTTCAGTATACGTTATATTGTCGACTGAGGCCTGGCTTACCCAGGGCCGGACTGGCCCACCGGGAAATTTCCCAGCAGGACAGCTGCTTTTGGATCAGTTTGCCCGACATAATTAGTAAAGGGGGCCTGGCTGGGGCATCAATACACATGGGACAAAAATACAAAAGGGGCAGTTAATGACAAAGCAGTGTACATTTTTATGCTTCAGTGTGGCAGAGCCTGTCCTGCTGTGTGTGTGTGTGTGTCTGGGTGTCGGTATGGAAGAGCCTGTCCTGGTGTGTGCCTGGGTGTTGATGTGGCAAGCCTGTCCCTGGTATGTGTGTGTCTGGGTGTCGGTGTGGCAGAGCTCGTTGGTGTGTGTGTGTGTCTGGGTGTAAGGATTGAGGAGAGAGAGGAGTCCAGTATGCAGGTAGAATACGCCAGGTGAAAAAACAACAGGTACTGAAAATAGCAGAGTCCGTATACAGAGCCAGGGTCAGGTTCACAGGAGATCAGGAGAGCCGTTAAGTAGACCAGGGTCGGTACACAGGAGATCAGGAGAGCCGTTAAGTAGACCAGGGTCGGTACACAGGAGATCAGGAGAGCCGTTAAGTAGACCAGGGTCAGGACAATAGAAAGCAGCAACGTCAAAGGAATAGCCAGGATCATACACGGGAATCAACAAATAGTAGCTAGAAACGCAATACACGGCACAATAACTGAGCACTGAGCTTTGCTCAGTGCTCGGTTTTAAACTTGCCGCTCTGGGCATACTCCGCCCCCGAGCGTGACGTCACTCAGGCGCGTTCCCCGGCGTCTCCACTCGGGGACGCATAAAGCTTGTTGGAGGTGCGCGCGCGCGCCTCTAGAGACAGACACACCGGCTGCCGAGAAGGGGAGAGAAGCGTCGCGGGATCCAATACCCGCGGCTAACGGGTATTCGGGTGAGTGGCTACGTTGGGGTCCGGGACCCGGATCCTGACAGTTCCCCCTCCTAAGGAGAGACCTCCGGCCTCTCTCTGGACCTGGTCGTTCTGGATGGCGACGATGAAACAAAGAAAGTAGATCTGGGGCGTGTACAGTGTGAGCAGGCTCCCAGGAATCCTCATCTGGGGCATATCCCTTCCATCGGATTAAATATTGTAGTTTGTTACGGTGATACCTGGAATCCAAAATCTCCTCCACCTCATATTCAGTGGCGTCATTGACTAGTACAGGAGGAGGTGGAGTAGGGTGTCGTCCTGGAAACGGATTGGACCTCCAAGGTTTGATCAGGGAGACATGAAATACCGGATGAACGGACATAGATTCAGGTAATTTTAACTTCACCGCTGAAGAGGAGACAAGACGTAGAATGGTAAAAGGCCCGATATACCGGGGACCCAACTTCTTCGTAGGACATGTGAGTTTGAGGTTCCTTGTGGAGAGCCAGACTTTGTCACCCGGATGGTACAATGGAGCAGTACTACGATGGCGATCTGCGAAATGCTTGTAGCGATACTGTGCCTTGGTCAGGGTGTCGCGTAAAAGCAGATAATTCGTGGTAAGCTTATGTACATGTTCAGAAACGGAAGGAACCTGGCTAGACATAGGTCCTCCGGGTAGCATGGAAGGATGATATCCAAAGCTGGCAAAAAACGGTGACATGTTGATGGATCGATGTATATGATTATTGTATGCAAATTCAGCCAGGGGCAAATACTGGGACCAGTCGTCCTGCAGGTAAGTAGTGTAACACCGAAGATACTGTTCGAGTGTCTGGTTAGTTCGTTCGGTCTGGCCATTAGTTTGGGGGTGAAAGGCCGAGGACAGGAAACGTTGGATGTGAAGTTGCTCACAGAATGCCTTCCAAAAATGAGAAGTAAATTGCGAACCACGATCTGACACAATGTCATTAGGTAATCCATGCAGACGAAAAATCTCTTTAATGAACAGGGTAGCTGTCTCCGTGGCTGAAGGAAGGTGTTCATATGGAATGAAATGAGCCATTTTTGTAAAACGGTCCACTACCACCAATAATGTAGTCAGACGTTTGGACGGAGGGAGATCAGTGATAAAGTCCATAGATATGTTAGTCCATGGTTTTAGGGGTACTGGAAGAGGTTGCAGAAGACCTGCGGGTCGTATGGCTCGCTCTTTAGCGCGAGCGCATGTAGGGCAGGAAGAAACAAATGCTTTTACATCCTCTCTTAATGTTGGCCACCAGAAAGTACGTTGAATGAGATCCTGAGTCTGTGTGATTCCTCCATGTCCCGCTATAGGTGTGTCGTGAAAGGCTTGCATGATCTGAAGACGAACCTCCTTTGGAACATAGATGAGGTCTTGATGGTAGTAGAGACCTTGACGATGTTGTAATCCTGGGATATTAACAGGGTGATTTTTTGCAGAGAAATGTCGGACTGAGTCCCAAATTGTGCGTGTGACTGCAATAAAATGTGTGGGGGATAACACTGTGTCAGAATCCGGAAGATGAGGAACTGGAGCTTCATACATACGGGAAAGGGAATCCGCTTTAGTGTTTTGAGACCCAGGACGGTAAGTAATATGGAGTTGGAAACGAGTGAAAAACAAGGACCACCTTGCCAATCGAGGTTGAAGGCGTCTAGCGGCGCGTAGGTATTCCAAATTCTTATGATCAGAAAATACTGTGACGGGGTACAGTGCACCCTCCAGGAGATGGCGCCATTCCTCCAGGGCTAGTTTGATGGCTAATAACTCCCGTTCTCCTACACAATAATTTCGTTCGGCTGGAGAGAGAGACCTGGAAAAATAAGCGACTGGGTGCAGTTGTCCGTCTGCTTCTTGTCGTTGGGATAATATGGCACCAACAGCAGTGTCGGAGGCGTCCACCTCCAGAGTATAAGGGCATTGAGGGTCTGGCATCTGGAGGATAGGCGCTGAAATAAATTTACTTTTAAGACCGTCGAAAGCTTTCTGTGCGGCATCTGTCCATAGGAATCTTGCATTCTTGGAGGTGAGGGCAGTGATGGGTTGAACCACTTTAGAGAAGCCTCGGATAAACTTCCGGTAGTAGTTGGCAAACCCAACAAATCTTTGAACCCCCTTCCGATCGGTAGGAGGCGGCCAATGCAAAATAGCTTGAACCTTCTTAGGATCCATTTGGATATTGGTGGGTGAAAGGATGTAGCCCAAAAATTCAATTGTTTGGACCTCGAACGTGCATTTCTCAAACTTAGCGTATAATCCGTTTTGTCTCAGCCTTGTAAGTACTTGAAATACGTGTCTCCGGTGGGTCTCTAGGGATGGGGAAAAAACTAAAATGTCATCTAAATATACTATCACAAATTGATCCAGGATGTCATGAAAAATATCATTGATGAAATGTAGCAGGAGCGTTACACAATCCAAATGGCATCACAAGGTATTCGAAGTGTCCATAACGACATCTGAAAGCAGTTTTCCATTCATCCCCCTTGCGGATTCTCACCAAATTGTAGGCCCCCCGTAAGTCTATTTTGGTGAATATTGTGGCTCCTCTCGCGTGCTCAAGTAGTTCTGGGATGAGGGGTAGAGGGTATCTATTTTTCACTGTGATATTATTTAGCTCTCGGTAGTCAATACAAGGCCGAAGTCCTCCATCTTTTTTGTGGACGAAGAATATTCCTGCTCCTGCAGGGGAAGTAGAAGGTCGAATAAACCCCTTGGTTAGATTGTCATCAATGTATTCTTTTAACACCTTGAGCTCGGGTTCCGACAAAGGATATATACGACCAAACGGAATGGCTGCTCCCGGGTAAATCTCTATGGGACAATCGTAGGGTCGCGACGGAGGGAGTTTATCTGCCCCCTTTTTTTCAAAAACATCCTGGAAGCATTTATAAGGCAGTGGTATCTCTTGCGGAGAAGAAGAAAGGTGCGTGAGACATACTGCAGTGTTCCTCAAACAAGTTTTATTACAGTGAGTAGATGAAAAACGAAAAACCCCTGACTCCCAATCAATCAAGGGGTTGTGGGTTCTTAGCCATGGAAGACCAAGAATAACAGGTGATATGGGAGAAGGGACAACATCAAAACAAATAGTCTCAAAATGTCTCTCTCCAATACGAAGTAGCAAGGTAATGGTCTCCCGAACAATAGGACCGGTCTTCAGTGGGCTGCCATCGACCAGTTGAATGGAGATGGGATGTTTCTTTTGGCGAGTCGGTATGGAGAGTGACTGTACAACTTTGTAATCCATAAAGTTGCCACTAGCTCCGGAATCCACCATCGCCGGAAGGTTCACGGACCTCTTATTCCACTGAAGAGATACAGGGAGAGAGAGATGAGATGAGCAGCTAGATAGTTTCGTAGTAGTGACATGCATGAGAGTGGTAGGTCTCTTACCCTTGGAGGAACGAGTACGAGATCTGCAATCCTTGTATACGTGGCCTGCTCTACCACAATAAAGACAAAGTCCCAACGATCTATGTCGCTCAATCTCGGCAGGAGGCAAAGGTCCTCGGGCGATGCCTATCTGCATAGGCTCTTCTGAAGGGAGTGGAGGACCCGCGGTAGAGGTCTGAGCCGGAGGCCAGGTGGTGGTAGAAGA
>VKOC01023493.1:0-12314 GCA_009364415.1 Spea multiplicata
TTTTATTATTCTGCTGTTTGTATTTAACATCATTTGTTTAGTAAATTATTTTACATTCATTTTTTTAATCCGATTAATCGAAAAAATAATCGGCCAACTAATCGATTATTAAAATAATCGTTAGTTGCAGCCCTAGATCATTGTCATTGAGCACTATGACCTACACGTAGGTCGATTACCAGGCCTCAACCCCAAGAGGGAAAAGAGTCCTGAGAGCTTTGGTGAGGGTATCAGCACAATACCTGTCCCAGGGAGAACCGAGACAGGCAAAAGAACTTAGCAGGCAGATAGTAAGCCCACAAACCCCTCGCCTGAGGCGAATATGTAAAATGTGTTATAAAAAATGCATAAACAAAAAGAGAGTAAAACTTTGAAAAGGGCAAACAGGAAAAGTATATATGTGACGTGTAAAGAGAATGGCATAGTTACCACGGCCAAAACCCTGCGGTATGAGTCCACAAAGATGGTGAAAAGTCAAGAGACAAACGATGAATGCCGACGGGGGGACGACAGTGTGTGCGTGAAAGGCGGCAGGTACTGCAATCGGTGATGACTATAGCCAGGACGGGGAGACCATCCCGACCAGGGTGTGACGAGTCGACATCCGCAGGGGGCCGAGGAGAAGCACCAAACCAACGAAAAAGGAGAACCATGCCATTTTAGGAGACCAGAGTATCCAAGTGCATATTCCGTTTGCGTCGCCTCAGCAGAATCCATCAGCTTGCTCGGGGACGTAAATCTTCAACCTCGATCTCGGGTAGACCCAGAGCCTGAGTAAATGAAGGGATATCCAAAGCTTGTCTAATAGAATAAGTGACGGAGTCCCTCCTCACAACCAGGGCAAACGTAAATGCCCATTGGTATAAAATACGGGCGGCACGGAGAGCTTGAGTAAGAGGCTTAAGTGCTCGCCTAGCTTGCAAGGTAGCAGGAGATAAATCCTGATAAATAGAGATAGGATGTGATTCCCATAATTGCTTTTTGAACACAGTGGTTGTGAGTGAGACAGTCCAAAATTATGACTAGGTATACACCCATGCTTTACTATATATATGACATGGAATGAAAGGAAAACTGAGTAGAAATATACTTTTATGTCGCATTGATATAAACGTTTATAAAGTCCACCTTTACAATAACCACATTATCCCTCAAAAGAAATTACCACTATGCACAAAGTGATTTTGTCTATTCTGATACTTAGATAAAAATTAGTAAGACTGAAATTGCAGTTTTCATAAGTCTATAAAAGCATATTGTTTGCCTTCACTTGTGACTCATTTTCAGCTGAATACGGTAAGCGTTCTTCATGTGGGATTCCTTATTCCAACTTTTTTCCTTTAATTTTGTTCTCACATCTCACTCATCTTCTTGTATCTTGCATCACTGTATCTTGCTTCTAACCTTTACCCGTTACTCCATCTTTGATCCATGTCACTTGCTTAATTTTAACACTGTGACCCTCAATTATTCGTCGTCCCTTGATTTGGGCTGTGACCTCAATCCTGATATACCAGGGAGGAAAGGTTACATGAACTAGTTTTATTTTCTATAAGGTTATATCGGAATGTTCAATTTCAGTTAATGAGTTAACAGTCCAAAACCTGTAGCTGCATTTACATCAAAGGATCAGCGAAACCAAAGTAGGTTTTAGTCTGCTAGTAGTTTGCTAAGTGCTAGACTATTAATTCTTAACCCCTTAACGACAAAGCCCATACATGTACGGGCTGCTGTTAAACAGCTGCTTCGCTGCGATTGGCGGCTTTGCTGCACCCACAGAAGCCTCACAAGTGAGGCTGACCGTGGATCCGGGGAGGAAAGCCCTCGCTGCAAGAAAAATGGCCGATCAGAATCGCTTCCTAAGCATAAACGGTGTTGTTGACATGCCTCGATATCAAACAACACAACTCCAACCCCTATAGCCTTGTGATTGCTCCGAGCAACCACAAGTGCTGTCATGCAAATGACGTTGCCGCCATTCACAATAGAAAGTTCACAGAGGGTCTATCCAGACCCTTTTGAGAACTCTCGATGCAGGTACTTTATTCAACCATGCAAGGTCAATAGAGCCCAGCTCAATAATCAGTGAAATAAGTAAAAAAATAAAAAGCATTTAAAAAAAGTTAAAAAATGTTTGAATTTTTTTAAAAAAAATATGGGAACGTAACTGTCACCAAAAAAATAAACAAAAATATGTTTTTTATGAGCCAGTCCTACTATTCACGCTATAGCTTCCCAAAAATTCCCACATGCAAAAGGTTAAAATATTGGCATTATAAATGCCCATAGGGTGTCTAGTTTTAAAAAATGTATGAGTAGAAGGGGTGGGACGTGGGCACAGACTGACCAGATGTCTAAATGGCAAAAAATACACACCTCACAAAGGTGGCCTTTTCCCTCCTAAATAACCCAACAAACCCATGCATGTGGGGTATCACTGCGCTCAGGAGATGTTACTGAACACATATTGGGGTGTTGTTAGAAAGGGACATATACCAGAACGGTAAATTCATACTTGAAGTACAACGTGTGCGAAAAAAATACAAAAAAAAATTACTACCATAAAGTTTGACAAAGGCTGGTAATAAAATCAGTGCATGAAAAGGGTTAAACTGCCAGCATTTCAAATACCTTGGGGTGTCTAGTTTTTAAAAAATATTTGGTTTGATTGGGTAAATTGTATTGGCCAGCTTTAAACATACCTGAAATAGGATATGTGGGCAGACTATTTGTCAAGTCAAAATTCCCATTTGAAAAATGCACACCTCCCAAAAAGGGCCTTTCAGTCCCCAAACAACCTAACAAACCCAGATGGTTCGGTGACAAAGCTGATGTAAACTAAGTGCATGGAAATAGGTAAAATACCACATATGAAATACCTTGGGGTAATCTAGTTTTGAAAAATATTGTGGTTTGATGGGGTGAATTGCATTGGCCGGCTTCAAAGATACATAAAAAAGCACATGGGGCAGAATGACCAGCTTTGGAAAGAAATGGTTTTGATATAGCAAAATGCTACTGGCACTTATTGCCCAATAACGTGCAGAAAAAAGCAAAAAAACATTGGGTATTTCTAAACTCAGGAAGAATATTAGACTCTATTTACCAGGTTTTTTCATTATTTTTTGCAGATGGGTTTTCTTTTAAAAATGTGACAAAAGGTCATTTTAACAAAAAAATCACCATATTTTATCATTTTTTTATAGTAAATTAGATGATATGATAAAAATAATGGTATCTAAAGAAAGCCCTGTTTGTCCTGAAAAAAACCCAGAATATAAGATGTGTGGGTGCACAAAATGAGAAAGAAGAAAATCACAGCTAAACACTGAAAATGTTAAAAAGAGCTGTTGTCCCACAATGTACTACGAGTAAGAAACAGTCTTGTCATTAAGGGGTTAATGTCCATGGATGCCTCACAGTTTGGCTTTATGTTTTCTAGTACTTTTGTCTGGATATAACATTTTATAATATTTCGCTATTGGAGAGCATTGTCAAAGGTTAATTTTTAAAGTTCATATTTAATCAGCGAGAATATTGCAGTAATTTAGTAACATATGTAGCATATGTCAATATTTTTCTCAGCAAGAAAAAAAAATGTGTAAAGTAAACTGAAAAACTGTACTACAAAATGAAACTTCCATACAGAAAATCTGAATTATAAAGTTAGTTGTTGTCTAGTAAAAACCACTAGATGTCAGGCTCACTGCTTTTCTAGAAAAATCAAGGTCTTTCAAACAAATTTAGAAAGAATGGTTCACAACTGCTACCAAACCACATGACAATTAAGGCAGAAAAAGCTTCAGATGTCAGTGTTATTTACTTCATGGTGACAATGTTTTTCAATTCAGTTTCCCATATTAGGACACATGGACTGCAAACATAGGCTTAACTCTATACACAACATTTTGTTTAAATCCGATTTATATGGGAAGGGTAATAATTGTAATAACAATAATAAGTGAAATGTTTCCTTCGGTGCTTTGCTTTAATTAATCATGTCTGTAGACAGAAGCGATACTTCAATAAATAAAGTACATCATTAGGTACATAAGTGTGAAGCTCATTTTTTGTAGTTTATATTTTTTTTTACATTTTTTACTGTTTTTCCTTTCACATCTAAAGCCCAAAGCCAAATTCCTCATAATCATGATTTTTTGTGTGTGCCCTGCCTACAGTTTTATTAGTAATGTGTTTTATACCCATCTGCAAGGGCAGTTACGCCTTCTGTGCATGGCTGATGCTGTAGTATATGACTCAATTTTACTTAATTTATGAAACAGCTGGAAACCATGGGCATACTGCGTGTGATCAGGGCTCTAATGTCACATCATGTTACACTTAAATGGCTATTGTTTGGCTTGCTATTGTGCTAGAGCTTAAAGAATTTTTTGTCCCATTTCTTATGAAGAAACTTGGGTCTGTAGAACATTGATAAATTGAAGACAACATAACAAAAAATAAAAACACACACAGGCATACATACCAGGTAAATGTTGTTAGTCTCTCTAAAAATAAATATAATACTGTAATATTAGAATAATAAGAATTGTATGTAGTGGTGCATTCAACAATGGGTTTTCATTGTTCTTTTTTATTTAAAATACACATACTTGTATTTAATATACTTTGTCTTCATTATAATGGAATATGTTCCCTTCATGAAAACCATCAAGTGGGCATTACTTTTATGTGGTATTCTATCATCCACTGCTACCTCATCTATTTAATCATTAACATGACCTTCATTTTTTACAGAGTTGAGAACATTTTGTGTATTCTTTTAATTGTTTAGGGTTATTTACTAGTCTTTATTTTATAACTCTGTGCTAGGATGTACAAGGATTTTTTATGGACTTGTGGCAGGACTGGCAAATTCTGGCCTGAGGGGGCAGGTAAACCCAAGTGGTCCCATTGGTCCCTTGCCACTGCCCCCCTGGTAACTTATGCGTACCGGCACACATCCACACACACGCTCTCCCCCTTACACATTCACACTAAAACACATACTAACACTAATGCTCACTCATGTTGGTGCCTAACCCTGGCTCAGACACACTTACACATTGCGATGCTGTAAACCCCAGGGAGATGATTAGTTTTGCATTTGGGTACAGGTGTTATGCAGATCATACATATGGCTCCCTGGGGTTAAGCAATTGGAGAGCAGGGTGGGCCAATGCTCCGTTCTGTGGAAAATCCATGCCGGCTTTTTCAAGAGGCTAGAAGTCTGCAGGATCCGGTATGGGATTCATATGGGGCCTGCATCAGGCACAGGTGCTGGGCATTAAAAACCCTTAGAGCCTGATGACCAGGGAGACTGTTGGGAGAAGAGGGCGTTTCCCTTTGCTCCCAGGGCAAGGAAAGGCCCTGAAGAAGACCATCCCTGAGCCAAGTGAGGCAATACCTGCCTGGACCTTTGTGTGCTGTGTGTGGGAGGTTTTCCAGAGCCTGGCTTAGCTGGGTCTGGTTTGGAGGTTGTAAGTGGTGTAATTAGGTTGCTCAGTCTGGGCCAGCATAGTGTAGTTAGAGCATTTAGACATTAATGGCTGTGTGTTGAGTTATATTTGAGGGGAAAGCTAATTTACACAGGTATATAGGATGTACACTCACTACTTTACATTGTAGCAGAGAGTCATTTCTTCAGTGTTGTCACATGAAAAGATATAATAAAATATTTACAAAAATAGTGAGGGGTGTACTCACTTTTGTGAGATACTATACATCATTTCTGGATTGTTGAGATCCTTGATGATTAGAGTTGTGGCAGATAAGAACTATTCAGCCCATCCAGTCTGCCCATTTTTCATGATGAACTGTAAAGACTCAGTCCTTAATCAGTCCTTGGAATTGTCTTACATTCGGGATAGCTTTATGCCTGTCCCATGCATGTTTAAATTCCCTTACTGTAGTCGCCACTCTTCCATTTATCAACCACCCACTTAGTAAAGTAAAACTTATTTCCATTACATCTAAAAGTCTTAGCATTTTGAACTTGGCTTTGTCATGGGTCTTATATTACAGTCTTTTGTTAGCTGGCTAGGGTTCAGCAAATTGTGCTTACAGGGTCACATTATTAAAAAGTCTACCACTACCTAGTCATTTTCAGGCTACACCTGGATAGGACAATTCTAGGCCAAAGAATTCACTCTAGGCTATAAAGTATAGTAAACCTTAATAACACAGAACCCTGAAACAATTTGAATTGGTGTATTCCAAAGCATCAGAATGTTACATTTAATTAAACTACACATCTATGTATTTTGGCTCCATTGAACATAGTATTGTGTGAGTAAGTAAAGCTGATAATTGTTTGGCATGTATAGAGAGCTTGTTCAATTTTGGTGTTTATTTTCCTGGCATATGCCTTGGAAGCAGCTTTGTATCTTTTTCCAATAGTAGGTGGCTTGGGATATGATAAACAACTCTCTATAGTTTATCTAGATAAGATAGATGGCGATAATATTCCTTTATTTTATAATGCATTCAGTTGTGTTGCCTGCATTAGTGATTCTGTAAGTTATGAAGTATTTTTTTAAAAAACCTTTTATATCTGATCTAACAATTCATGTTGTAAGATAGGCTTTCGCGGAATTTGTCACCTTCAGGTCAAAGAGTACTCAATCACAAAGTTTCCAAAAATAATTATAAAAATATAAGGCAACAGAGAACAAAAAAACAAACAGAGAAACAAAAGGCAGAAATGGAGAATTGTCACAAGTGAGGCAAGCTACAAAGACTTTTTATTTAGAGCTAATTCATTTTTGCTGAAAACTTTGCTTGCTTTATACAATGCATTTCATTGTAAATGCATTAATTTACAAATAAATGAAAAGTATTAATCCTTCATCTTGACCATTGAAAATGGTGGGATAAATTGCATCAACTCACCTGGGACTTACTGTTATATTAATAAATCCTTTGTGTTATATTATGTACAAGCCAAACCATTTACCCATACCCCTTTCATGGATGGTAATCACCCATGGATTTTTGCTATTATCTTCTTTGTATTTATTTACAGTGAATACTCCTGTTGTAATAATAATATTGATAAAGTGCTAATAAACTGGATAATTGTACATGCTTGATTTACTTGGGATCTGGAGACATGACTCATGGTTTGACACTTTCTCTCATCTGCTTTCTTGTTTTAATTGTGTCTCTTAATTAGCCAAGGCAGCAACTGTTCTAAATATGTCTGAAGGGAACTGTGCTGGATATTATAGTTATGGGGGGTTGGGTGACTAATGTAGTAATTGTTGCTCCTGGGTCTCTCATCATGACATTGTGCAGGGGTCAGTACATCCACTCTCATGCTATCAACACTAGATAGGTGTAGTGGGTGCATTTCTTGTGACAAAGAGGTGACATAAGATGCTTCAAACCTGGCATGAGTGTCAGTAAGTTTACATTTACAGTAGTCCTTCCAAAATATAATATAGAATATGGCAGTCTCTGGAAGTTCTTATTATATTATAAAATGTATACAGTATAAAAAGACATGTATCATTATTATTTATTGTTTTTATGTAGCGCCATCATATTCTGTAGTGCTGTACAATGGATGGACAGGGCATAACACGTAGTATATAGCATAACAATTTGACTTACAGAAACAGCAGGTGAGGGGTTCCCTGCTCAGACGAGTTTACAATCTAGGGTATAACCAAGAAAAGACATTCAGGCTCCCTGTTATAAATCCTCTTTGCTATAATTCTGGTACTGTGTAATATTAGGGGAAATGTCTGGGAAACCAACTTAGAGTTAGTTAGAGATCATTGAGAACAATGTCAATGTACCGTATTGGCTCGGATATAGGCCGCACCCGAATATAGGCCGCACCCTAAAAGTTAGGTGCTATTTTAAAGAAAAAAATATTTTTTCAGCATATTTTAGGACGTTTATCTTAAAAGTTGAATCATAACTTCGCCTTTTCTCTTTGCTGGTCGAAGGTTTAATCTCCACATGATCAGCCATTTTGGTATTTTATTAGTTCCTGTAGAAAAATTAATTCATTGGTCTTAGGAGACTACAATAATGTTAAGGTTCCCCCTTAATTCATAATGCACCTTACTTACAGAGTGCATCATTAATTAAGGGGTGCCTAAAAAGGCTATAAAGTGTGGGGCTACAATTCAATACTTTATCACCATTTTAAGGTTCCCGCCTTAATTCATAATGCACCTTACTTACAGAGTGCATCATTAATTAAGGGGTACCTAAAAAGGCTATAAAGTGTGGGGCTACAATTCAAATCTTTATCACCATTTTAAGGTTCCGCCTTAATTCATAATGCACCTTACTTACAGAGTGCATCATTAATTAAGGGGTGCCTAAAAAAGGCTATAAAGTGTGGGGCTACAATTCAATACTTTGCCATTTTAAGGTTCCCCCCTTAATTCTTAATGCACCTTACTTACAGAGTGCATGATTAATTAAGGGGTGCCTAAAAAAGGCTATACAGTGTGGGGCTACAATAAAATAGCTTTTTAAGGTCCCATTTTAATTTATGATAATTTATAATGGAGCCTTAGAGTTTAAGGTAGGGACCTTTAAAAGGGATTCAAGGTTGGGGACTACTTGGCAAGTTCTTTATGCTTAGTGTGTGTGGGTTTTTTTTTGTTTTTTTTTTTACATTTAATGTATGGTAGGAGGCTACCACCCTCCTTACCTAAACTTTAGATCTGCAACCTTGATGTAGATGCAGCAGACGTGACCTCCACTTCCTGCACCAGTCTGCCTCATCTACATCAATGTTGGGAATAAAAAATCAGGGAGGAACTAAAGTTTCTGCTCGTGTTGCCGGGGGACCGCATTTTTGCCGGACCGCACTGAAGAAAGTTTGCTGATACGGTCTTCCAGACACCCTGGAGAAGGTAAGAATTGCTAAACCCCGATTATAGGCCGCACCCCCACTTTAAAGATTTAAATTGTGGGAAAAAAGTGCGGCCTATACTCGAGCCAATACGGTATATAGAACATGTTATCTTTTGTACATTTTGATGAAACTATAAACAAAATTTGTGTTGATTGTTGATACTCAGTGGCGGCTGGTGGGTAATTCCAAAGGGGGTTCACATGCTGCTGTTCCCTCTCCACGAACGCACAGAATAATGGCGCTTTGCACCTTGTGTTGTTAGTCCCGCCTCCCCGCTCGCGTCCGTCACTGGGGAGGGCGAGGAGAAAACAGGCCGGTGGTGAGTGTGACGGCTGGGAGCGCCTCCCCCATTCGCACAGCCTTTACTGTGCGTACGGGGATCAAATGGGCGGAAGCATTTGAGCAAATAGGGTTCTTTCTTGGCATAGGCAGGCAGGCTACATCAGGGGACAGGAGGCTTCATGCACACATGAACCCCAAAGCGTAAAAGGAAAAAAAATTGCAAGATCCATCAAAAATTAATTTTAATCTAAATTAAATAGAAGTCATAAATTATTCATTCTATTTAATTTAGATTAAAATGGATTTTTGACTAATTTTGCAAATGTTTTTCCTTTTGCGCTTGGGGGTTCACATGGACATGTGCTCCTATGTAGGAGACTCCACTGTTGATACTACTATTAAACATAGTAAACAAGGAAATATTTTGCCCGTCAGAGAGTGGCTCAAAATCCATTTTGCACATAGACCAGTACAACATTAAGCGTCAGGTACATAAGAGAACCTGCATACAAAACCCATAAAATAATCATATAAATTATTGTGTCATAATGTAAATACAGGGCCGGCCGAAGACTTAACGCCGCCTGGGGCGAAGTTTAAAATGCCGCCCCCCCGCGGACGTCGGCGGGGGGGGGCGGCATTTTAAACTTCGCCGACGCCTGCCTTATGGTGCATTGGAAGCTTCTCTAGTTTTGGGGGAATTACTGTAAGTTCAACTTTGGAGATGTTTAGGTTCAGGGAGTGGGATGCCATCCAAGGTGTGAATTCAGTTAGACAATGTGTCAAGTTAGAAGAAACGGTGACAGGTCAAGAGAGGAAAGGTAATTGTTTTTGCACCTTCTGATTTTGATGGAAGGAAAAGGGTGTAGTCTGGTTATGTGTTTTAGATTAAAGATTGGTGCTGAAAACACTAAGAATCCTCTTGCTTTAGAAGGATGCTATCTATGCATCCTGTCGACTATCCTATTAATAGTACTTTCCACATTCCCCCACAAAACAGCTCAGAAATCACAGGGATGCATTTTTGTTAATTGCAGGAAGGAAAACTGACAGATAGGTAGGAAGGTGAATGTATTATATAGCAGGAGGTTGCATCTGTGAACTAAGTGATCCATAATACATTTCCCTAAGCTGTCAGGAGGCAAAACATAGTTTGAGCTAAAGCAATCTGAATCTGATTTATGACAGGCAAAATCAGTTTTGGATCCAAGGATATAAATATATACAAATATAACACTAATAACAACAAAGTTATCCCCCTAGTTCATATGTTCTATGAACATTAGTTTTCTGGCATCCTGCTGCTCTGGAACTGATAGAAGTAGTTTATTGACTTTATCCTCCCAAATATATGCTATTTGGCTTGTTCTCATTCACATGTCCTTCTACTAACTATTCAATGTGATAATTTATTGCAAGGGTGAAGCTATGGGACACAATATAAGAGAGTTCCATGAAACTTTTCTTCTATCTCTTAATTTTTGAGATACACATTCTCATATATAATTCAAAATAGGAGTTGTCTGAAATGTACGTTCTCTTTTATTCTTATCTTTTTCCTTAACGGTCAATGCTGATTCCATGTCTTGTAGAGAACCTGTATTGCTATCATTCCACGTATATGATCCCTCTACCTGTTTTAATCAGCAAATCAACATACTGTGCACACTGTGGTGGTAACCACTGAAATAATTAATTATTGCATATGTTTCTACTTTCTACCCTTTTGCCACTCATTTTATTTAAACCCTTTATTTTCTTATTTATCTCTGAGCCCAATGCCTGATAAAAAACTGATAAGATTGCAATACCACCAGAAAAGAATATCAGCATGAAACCAGCTAAAGAAGAGGATACTTATATCTGTTCTGGGAATAAGGTTTGTTATTTGGGAAATAAGGGGGTTTCCAGATGCAATCATATCTCCATCTAAACGTAAGTTGATAAATCAATGTAGCACAAATAATAATAAGAAAATGTTTATTTGATTAGAAAAAGGAAGGTTTAATGCAAGGAAGGCTAACACACACAGGGTTATATAGGGGATTAACAGAAGTATAACAAAAACAAGAATGTAACAAAGTATACAGAGAGACACACATTTCTTATAAGTAGAACATTTACAAAAAAAAAGACTACTTTTCGTGAACCCCTTAATGACCAGTGATGTGCCAGGCACGTCACGGAAGAACGGTCAGTTAACAACCAATGATAGGCCTGGCTGTATCTTTCCAAAACTCAGGACATGTAAAGAGTTAATACTAGCATTTCAAGTAGCAATGGAGTGTCTGGTTTTAAATGTATGGTTTGAATTGGCCAGGTTTAAAGATGTCCCAAATAGGGCATAAGCGCAGCCTGACCAGATGTCAAAATGACAGGAAAAGAGTACACCTCCCAAATGTGGCCTTTTAGCCCCAAACAACCTGACAACCCCGTGCATGGGTGGTATCACTGTACTCAGGGGATGTTGATGAACACATATTGGGGTGTTGTTCATAGTGACATAGACCAGGAGCTATGAATCCATACCTGAAGTACAAAAACACACATAAAATGACTACCACAAACTTTGACAAAGGCTGGTGGAATTAGTGCACGATAAGAGTTAAAATACCACCATTTAAAATACCTTGGGCTGTCTAGTTTTAAAATAAGGTTTGATGTGGTAAACTGAATTGGCTGGCTTCAAAGATGGCCCAATTTGGGCATGGGGCAGAAGGACCAGATATCAGAGTTCCAAGTTGAAAAATGCATATTTCCCAAATGTGGCGTTTTACCTCCCAAACAACCTGGCAAACTGTGTGACAGTGACATATACCAGGAGCTGTAAATTTACTACCATAAAGTTTAGCAAAGGCTTGTGGTACAATTTGTGCATGGAACAGGTTAAATACTAACATTTGAAATCTCTTTCCAAAAAAAAATAGTTTGATGGGGTGAACTGAATTGGCCGGCTTCAAAGATGGCCCAATTAGGACATAGGGGCAAAAGTACCATATGTCAAAATTCCAGGTTGAAAACCTGAATTACGCACGTCCCATATGTGGCCCTTTTAACCGCAGATGACCTGACAAACCCATGCATGGGTGGTATCACTGTACTCAGGACATATTGCTTGATTTTGATATGTTGCTGTCAAATACATATTTGG
>VKOC01023494.1:0-10684 GCA_009364415.1 Spea multiplicata
CACTAGAGAAGTGAAGTGCTGAACAGCACCTAGCCCAGATATGATCCATACCTACTGGCTGAAGAAACCGACAGCAGTACATCAACGCCTGGCAGCACAGATAGACCACCTGCTAGCAACAAGCTTCCACTAAGGCCGGCTAACACAAGGAAGGACAGTGCTGATCATGAAAGACCATCATAAAGGTACAACACCGGCCAATAACCTGCCTTCCAAAAACATGTAAAGTCCTATCAGGCATTACAGCCACCAAGCCAGTACATGAGCACACATCAGGGCATTGGGAACAACATCAGAGGCTCCAATCACCAGTTAACTGAGACTGAGCAGTCGCACAACCTCGATTGAGTACAGGAAAGCCTAAGACTTAATTGAGAATATATATATATATTTTTTTGTGTAAATTGTCAAAAAATGATAGGTAGGTAATAACATTTGAAATGAGGATAGATATTGCTATATATTTTTTTTCTACCTTTTGATTTCCGTTGAAGTGATATATTGTACGAAGCAATACAAATGTTATAAGCAGATGGGAAATTAAATGAGTTCCTAGAAATCTTTCCAAAGACTACATAGATGAAGTCGTTTTGCACATTTATATTAGCTGATTCAAACTATTTTATGATGATGCAGTTTTCAAACTTTTCTTGTTTCATTTTCTGCTTTTCAGACTTTTCTTATTTCATTTTAAATTTGTTCATTTTTTATTCTAGGAGAAATAAAAAAAACAAATTTGTATTAAGAATTTTTCTTATGTTAAGGTTTTTTTGTGAACTGATTATGACACAATAAAATCCAAACATGTACATGGGAGCACTTCTATGGCATCTGGTCAGTCATGCAAATTCCAGAAAGTTATTATTATTTATTGTTTTATATAGCACCAACAAAATCCGTAGCGCTGTGAAAGTTGAATTATCTCCAGAAATGGCCTTGGTGTTTGATGGCACAGATCCATTGTCAGATTATCCATTAGCCACACACATTCTAATAGATATTTTAGCCACTACCTTACCACCTGCTTAATAGCAGTAGCTGCACTATACAGGCTATATTATGCATTAGTAGGAATTGGGTGTTCAGCAGAGTCATGAAACTTGGCCCTGCAGTACGAACATAGCAGCACACGCTATATGCACACAGGTGAGTGGCCATGTGTTTAACCCCTTAACCAAAAAGCGTGTACATGTACGGGCTTGCAGTGCAACGTGATAACAACAATGCCTGTACATGTACGGGCTGCCATTAAATAGCTGCATTGCAGCTTTGCAGCATCCACAGAAGCCTCGCAAGTGAGGCTGACCGTGGATCCAGGGAGGAAAGCCGTCCCCGGAAGATGATCCTGTGCGGCCCAGCTAAAACTGTGTTGCTGACATGCCTCATAATTGGGCAGACCAGCACAGCCACTCAGAGCCCGCCCCCAAGCCTGTGATTACTCCCATGGAGTGAATCTGTACGCTGAAACCGCAATTGCAGAAAAACCTGCAATCGCATTTTCTGTAGGACTGATCAAAGAGACTCCTCCCCTGCAATCTCCGGTCTACGGGAGATTGTGTCCCAGCTGCCAGAGGCAGCTTCAGGGACAGGGAGACAGGGTTCTTCGGTGTCCACATGAATGTGGAGACCAGCCCCCACCCCCTCCCTTGCTCAATTAACCCCTACCCCCCTCTTGCTCAATTAACCCCTTCAATGCTGCGATTGTGTATGATCCCCCTCTCAGCATTGCAGGGGTTAATATTAGTCCCCATAAGCTTGAGGGGACTAAATATCAGTCAATGCTGTGCTTCAATGGAGCATCAGCACTGAAAGAGTTAAAGAAAAATATAAAAAAAATGTACAAAAAATAATTAAAAAATAAATAAAATAAATAACAGCACTGACCTGAAAGTCCAGGGTGCTTCCAGGTCAAATGCTGGGCTGAGTGATGATGATCAGGTCACTCATATATAGTATATATCTACTTTTATGGGGCAATTTACAGGGGGGCTTCCAAAATGTCGCAAATGGGATATGGGCCCAGTAAACCAATTTCTGAAAACTTGTGCATGTTCCAGTTTTGCCCTCATAGCTTCCTCAAAAAATGCATGAACCATGCATGTGAGGCCTTGTTGGAACCGGGGGATGTTGGTGAACAAAATGTGGTGTTTTCTTCCAGTGTTACACATATGCTGTGCAAGAAATAAATTGCAACATTGAAATGTATGCGTTAAAAACGCAATAAAATAATTTCCCTGTGAAGTTTGGCAGACATCAGTGAAGAAATGGCTGGCTGAAAACTGTCAAAATTACCCTAGTTGAACACCTTGACTCGTCTACTGTTCATAAATATATACTTTTATGGGGTACTTTACAGTGGGGGGCTTCCAAAATGTCCCAAATGGGATATGGGCCCAGGAAACCAATTTCTGAAAATTCCAAATTTGAAAACTAAAATGCGCATGTTCCAGTTTTTCCCTCATAGCTTCCTCAAAAAATGCATGAACCATGCATGTGAGGCCTTGTTGGAACCGGGGGATGTTGGTGAACACAGTTTGGTGTTTTTTTCTGCAGTTGCACATATTCTATACAAAATATAATATAAAATCTAAAGCAACATTGCAACATATGCAAAAAAAACAAAAAAATATAAAAATACCTCAAAATTTGGCAGCAATTGGCGATAAAATCCCTGTTTGAAAAGTGTCAAAATGACCCTAGTTGTACACCTTGACTTATCTACTGTTCATAAACATATAATTTTGGGGGATAATCAGTATCTGTGACAACTATTGCAGTTATTAGACTACCATGCCAAATTTGAAAAAAATTACATTTCAAAAACGTGATGCATGCCTTGCAATATTTGCCCTATACTGGTCAAAATAGATAAAAATCCTGGCCATGTTGGGTGGTTTCCAAATCAGGACAAGTTAATGAATATATTTGGGATAGTTTTTTCCCATTGGTTCAATGTGTGTACAATTTGTATGTATACAAAACTGTAAAAAAATGCGTTTTTTTCATTCCCCCCCACTTTTTCCAGTTTATTTCAAACAAAACAATGTACTACCCAGCTTAATATGGTTTCAAATGAAAGCCCTACTTGTGCTGAAAAAAAATATGATTTGTGTGGGTGCACTAATCAATAAGAGAGAAATTACAGTTGAAGAAAGACATAACAAAAAACACAAAAATGGCTCCGGTCCTTTAGCGACACCTTAGTATCAAAATCCCGGTCGTGAAGGGGTTAAAGCAGGCTACTATTGACCAAGGCTAATATACCTTCCATCTACCACTTTACCACACTTTTTGTCACAGTATATATATATATATATATATATATACATACACGCATACACACACACATTAACTGATTTTAATCAAGTGTCAGTAAAGATCGGTATTGGAACACTGGCTTTGAAGCAGCAAAGGGCAAACATCCTCCCTTAAGTAATAACTTGAACTCCACTCCTAAAGCTTTTTTCACTGGGAAGCGTGGAATGAAAATGTTCTTTTACCGTCGGACAGCAGATAAACTATATACAGACTGTAAGCACCATGAGTTATCTTTATAGTCCGCTTAGGAGTTGATATGCTTTATATGTCACCGGAGATAAATTGTCTTCCTCTGCTAACAGAAAAAAATCCATATCTCAGTATACACCTATATATGGCCAAGACAGATACTGACTCACAGTAGAAATAGTAAACATATTATAACCAGTAAGACAGTGACAAAATAATAAGACACTGTGGCTTGACTTCTAAAAAATACTATTTTATAGAAGAACACTATAACATTTGCAGTAAAAAGTGCTGTGCATCGCTGATCAATTAAAATAAACTGAAAAATAGTAATTTTACCCACCGTGAATTCTCTTTTCCCAAGTATAGTGGCAGTACCGTTGAGGCTTGCTCTCTTCCCCGGGACAAACACTAAAAAAAATAGAAGGGGTTAAGCTCCACCCCCCCTTACCCTATAACTGCACGTACCGGCGATCAGCATTTAGTTAATAACAAGAGGACCAAAGGATGGAAAAACATTATCTTTATAACAAAATTAGGGAGGGAAACCTGTACTGCCCCTATACTTGGGAAAAGAGAATTTACGGTGAGTAAAATTACTGTTTTTCCCGGCGTATAGTGGCAGTACCGTTGGGATATATCAAGATCCCCCCAAAAAAGGGAGGGTTAGATCTTAACAGTGGAGTGAGCCTTAATCGGAGGAGGAATAGTCGCACCACAGGAGTCATATGCCAGCCAGATGGCTTATGAGCCATCTGGCCAGGGTAGATTTAGATACCGCTTGACCCGAAGATCTTCCATGGAACTTAAGGAACAGATGGGCAGATGAACGAAAGGAAGCGGTACACTCCAAATATATGGTAAGAGCTCTCTTAACATCTAGACAGTGCCAGTCATTTTCTTCTGGTGTCATAGGGTTTGGAGAAAATGTTGGCAGGACTATATAGGTTGGCTAATATTAGCTTGAGATAAGACTTTAGGCAGGAATGATGGCCTAGGAAACATAACTACTTCGTCTTGATGAAAGATGAGAAAACCTTTTGAGGCTGAGAAAGCCTGGAGTTCCTCAAGCTGATGTGATAGCTACTAAAAATGCTGTCTTCAGGGAGAGGAATTTAAGTGAAACCTCTTGGAGAGGCTCAAACAGAGTCAAGCAGAGAGCCTTGAGCAGAACGGTAAGATCTCATGATAGAAAAAACGATCTAACAGGAGGTCTCTTAATCGTGATAGCCTTAAAAAATCTCCGAATGAAACAATCTGACGCCAGACTGAGTAGCAGAAAATGTCTAAGAGCAGACACCTGCCCTTTTAAATGTTGCAACCTTGAGGCCCGCTTTAAATCCCACTTGTAAAACGCGCAGAATGACCTGAATGGGTGGAGGAGAAGACGGCAGGCCTTGAGACTGACACCATTCAAGAAATTTCCTCCAGGTTCTTAGATAAATTCTTGATGTAGATAGTCTTACTGACCCCAAGAGGAGATTAGTCATAACTGGGTCTATACTTTGATATTTCATTATCAGCCTTGCAGCAACCAAGCCGCCAATCTGAACATTTGAAGGGTGTGGAGTGGAATTCCCTTCGTCTCCAAAACGTCTGCGGACAACGGAAGTTCCCCATATGTTACCGAAAGCTGGCAAAGGTCGGAAAACCAGCTCCGGTTTGGCCAGAACGGGATAACTGCCAGTACTCTTGCCTTGTCCATCTTGACTTTGAGCAAGACTCGAGGAATCATAAACACCGGAGGAATGATGTATGCCAGGTTGAATCGCCACTTGATCTCCAGACCATTCAAAAAAAGGAGGGAAAACCATTCTGTATAGAGAGGCAAAAAGAGGGACTTTCCGATTCAGTCTTGTCGCCATGAGATCCACTTCTGGCAGGTCTACTATTGCCACCAACCCTTGAAAAATAGTCGGATGAAGGGACCATCCTGCTTGAAAACACCTGTTTCTGTTGAGATCGTCTGCCAGTACATTGTTCTGACTTCTGATGTGGACCGCAGAGATAGCTTCTAGATTTTCATGTGCCCATAGCATGATTTTGGTGCATAAACTTTGGAGACTGGTTACTCTCGTACCTCCTTGTCTGTTTATATAGGCTAGTGTTGTGGCATTGTTGGATTGAATCTTCACTGGGTTGCTCAATATCCATGGTTTGAAGAATACTCGAGCCTTGAAGACGGCATTTAGTTCCCTGAAGTTTGAGGATTGATGCGCTTCCTGCACTGACCACTTCCCTTGTGCTGTGTGAAATTGGAAATGAGCTCCCCAACCAGTCTGGGATGCGTCCATGGTAACTATCAGCCACTGCTTGGGCTGGAATGACAGCCCGCTTGTCAAATTTCTTTTGACCTTCCACCACTCTAGTTGTTGAAGTACGTCCTGAGATATCAGAATGTTCTTGTCTAGGTCCTCGTCGGTCCTGGACCAGTGTGACAGAACGTGCCATAGCAGAGGCCTCATTCTTGCCTGTGCCCACGCTATCGCCGGCATGGTGGAAGTCATAAATCCCAAAATGCTCATTACCCTTCTGATAGAGCAGAGAGGATACGCTTGTAGCTCGGCGACACTTAGCCGAATGCGTATGGCCTTGTCTATTGGAAGATAGAGGCGTAGAGATCTTGAGTCTACCCGAAACCCCAGAAACTTGATCTCTGTGGTTGGGTTTAAGTGTGAATTGGCTACATTCAGAAGCCAGCCGTGTTCTTTGAGAAGAGTGATCATCACTTGAAGATCTGTTAAAAGTTGTGCAGCGGATGAAGCTTTTATCAGCCAGTCATCCAGATATGGAACCACAGCTATTCCCCTCAATCTCAGTTCTGCCGCCAACGGAGTGAGAATCTTGGTGAAGACTCTTGGAGCAATTGATAGGCCGAAGGGTAGCGCCTTGAACTGAAAGTGATGTAAACCTTTGCTTGTCTTCACTGCAAATCTCAGAAATCTCCTTGACTCTACTGCTATTGGCACGTGCAGCTAAGCGTCCTGTAGGTCTAGGGAAGCCACATAATCTCCTCTCTGAATCATTTGAGTAACCGAAGAAATGGCTTCCACACGGAAGTGTTGATATAGAATATATTGTTTGACGGACTTCAGATCCAATACAGGATGAAAAATGCCCCCCCCCTGGCTATGGGACCAGGAACAAGCGAGAGTAAACTCCCTGAAATAGCTGTATCTTTGGAACGTTTTCTATAACCTGCTCGAGGAGTTTTGATGCTGCCATAATAAGCGCTGCATTCTTGTTCAACGCTGGGTACGAGGATACTAGGAAACAATTGCGTGGAGACCTGCAAAATCTTATGGTGTAACCTGCGGCTCCATGTAGGCTTGACATCAAGAATTCATTACAAAGTTTCAAATTTTCCAAAAGTTGTGAAGTCTGCATCCTCCAGAACGTGGTCTTCCAATTTCTGGAGCCATAAGCCTTGAGCTCTCGCTACTGCTGCTCCAGCTGATGCTGCTTTGCTTTGATGACCTGATGCTTGGAAGATTCTTTTATTAGCGGTCTCTGCTCCTATGTCCATGGTATATTTTAGGCCGGAAACCTCTCCGATCGGCAACGTAGTTTTCTTAGACAACTGAGCAATCTGGACATCAACTTTAGGAAGCACTTCCCACATGATGTCATCTTGAAGCTTGAAAATATGTTTAAAAGTGTTTAGAAACAAACGCTCATTACTTGGATGGTTCCACTCACGCTGTTCAAATTCCATTAGGTGAGGCAAAATTGGAAAACCCCTTTTCTTAGCTTCTGGATTCAACAATATCTGGTTTACTTCTTTAACAAATTTGCCCAGTTCTTGCGAAGGAAAACTGGATTCAGACTCTGAACCTTCGGAACTGGACACATCCATAGATGAACGCGAACATCCTGCGTTTCTTACTTGGCTTGTCGTGCACCATTGGTTTGGCAGCCTTCTTAAATGCTTGAAATGTTTGAGACAAATTATCCAGGATAGAAAGGACTTATCCATATCCTTCTGTTTCTCTTTTGCCAGGATATCTGCTAAACACTGCTGGCACGTCTTCCTCCTGTAGCCATCTGGGAGAGGAGTTACATTCAAGGCAAGCCAAATGTTTAGACTTGCATGAAGCCTTTTAGGGAGGAGCCGAAGGCATTTTATCCTTCTCTGGAGATGAAGGGGTTATCATTTTTTGGTGTATCAATAAAAAGATCACCAAAAACCGTGTGGGGGGTTAGACAACACGGAAACCTGTCCTGACACACACTCTTGTGGTCAGACAGGTTTGCACAGCATAAATAGGCAGCCCAATTTTGAATTTGGCGCCATAATCGGATGATCCGAGCCGCGCATGCACTGTAGCACGGCCGGATCATCAGTGGAACGCATAGCCACCTGGGCGTGCGTTCCACTGTACTGCGCATGCTCCTCCCCTGCTTGAAACAAATCACCGCTACAGATTCACTCTGTAACGCGGTGCTGCAAAGATCAGCCGAGCTCCCACCCAGGGAGCGAACGGACTTGTAGGAACCCCCTTTCGCCGGACACAACCCGTGTGCCGGCCGATCCGGATCCAAGCTGCCGAAGCAGAAGAATGGAGCAGAATCCCCAGTGCTCGTCCCTGCGGGACAAAAAAGAACTGAATGCTGATCGCCGGTACGTGCAGTTATAGGGTAAGGGGGGGTGGAGCTTAACCCCTTCTATCTTTTTTAGTGTTTGTCCCGGGGAAGAGAGCAAGCCCCGACGGTACTGCCACTATACGCAGGGAAAATAAATGTTGGGAAGAATGAGAAAGGTGAGGTGTTGCTAATATGCCAGGAAGTATATAAGATGAATGGGCAACTGGACAACCTTTCATCTCCATAAATACTACTTAACTAATCGAACACAAAGTTAGAACATTACCGTATTTGCTCGATTATAAGACGACCCCGATTATAAGACGACCCCCCAAAATCAAAATATTAATTTAGGAAAAAAACAAAAAGCCTGAATATAAGACTACCCTATAGGGAAAAAGTTTTACCAGTAAATATTAATTCATGTAAATTATTTTCATGTTTAATAAAAGCTATGATTGAGAAAAATATATTTTTTAAATTTCCTTTTATTTGCCAACCTGCCCCCCCCAGTTATGCCACTCTGCCCCCAGAAATGCTTTATACCCCCCTATTTGCCACTCTGCCCCATGATATGCCTTATACCCCTATATGCCACTCTGGCATATAGGGGGTTAAAAGGCATATCATGGGGCTGAGTGGCATATAGGGGGTTAAAATGCATTTCTGGAGGTATATAGGCATATCATGGGGCTGAGTGGCATATAGGGGGTTAAAATGCATTTCTGGAGGTCCAGAAATGCATTTTAACCCCCTATATGCCACTCAGCCCCATGATATGCCTTTTAACCCAGCATGTACTGGCTGCCTTGGCTTGATAGGAGTGTGATTGCTGTTAGCAGTTTGATATCAGCAATCACACTCCTATCAAGCCAAGGCAGCCAGTACATGCTGGAACCTGGGGATGATAGTAGTGGGATTACAGCCTCCATATGCCATGCTACAACAACCACCCCCCTTACACATCCATGCTATCACACACACACTCATTCACAAACATTTAAATACTCATTCATTCCATTAATCACACACACTTCACACATACTCAAAAACCCTCCCCCACCCCCTCACCTGAACTGCAGATCTCTCACTCGCAGACTTCTGCAGGGGACCGGCTGTAGCAACTTCTCTGGCCCCGCCCCCAGAGGAGGGAGGGGGAGATAGAGCTCTGTGAGGACGCTGCAAGCTTCCTGCCCTGCTTCTAACAGAAGAGACGCTGCTCGGGACCGGTAAGCAGCATGGCCCCAGCATTCTGCCCCTTATAAGACGAGGGGTATTTTTCAGAGCATTTGCTCTGGAAAAAACCTCGTCTTATAATCGAGCAAATACGGTAATTAACAATTTGATCCCTGAGCAGTGACTTGCTTCTTCCCGTGAAATTAAATGAGCAGGATACATGAACAATACAGCATACTGTAGGTCACTGGGGCAGGGCCCTCATCACCTTTTATTTCATGTAATGTTTTACTGTACGTGATCTTGTTTGCACCCTTACCCCATTAGGTTGTACAGTCTAGCAGTATGCCTTTGGGGGTCGTTGAGCTGGTGTTGAGGGCCCGTGGATGCCTCCTACACACTAGTGCCTGTACTACCACGGGGTCATGTAATTCGTATAGTACAGACACTGGTGTGAAAGAGGCCCCAACAGCAGCTCAACCACTCCCCAGGCATACCACTAGGCTGTGTTTTGGGTAGAATAATTCTTTAAGGATCAAAGATGGCCTTATGTGTCAAGTGGGCCACGCTGACCCCCTTCCTACCCATCCCTGTGCAAAGCTAGCCCTGCCTCCATATGAAGTCACTCCTCCAATGGAGAGAAAGTATTGGGTAGCCTACCTTGTGAAGTTTTCAGGTCTGCAGCATGGGATGTTTAGACCATGGAACACTTGGGTGCCAGAAATCCTGATAATTAGGAGCATAAGCATGTTGTGGAAAATTCAGGAATTTTGGCTACAATGTTATGCTTAATATGTCTTTGTTTATTTTGAAATGTGGGTATATATATATATATAGTGTTTTGATATTTTCACATTATTAATAGCTGTCCCATAGCTCGATTTGTGTATGCCATTCTTTTTTAAATCTTGTACATATTTTTCTTTTATCTATACAGTTACACCTGGCTTTGCTCAACAAATGATGGCTGGATCAATAATTCTCAACAGCGGAGGAACTTAGAAACCCAGCAGCTTTTCACATGTTCAAATACAAAAGGGGGCACAATTAGGACATATCTCACAGAGATCTTGCAGCACTATGCATGACATAATGATTAATGCAACATCTATGCTTTCCCTAAACCAAGGCATATACATTTTCATCTGCAGCATGAAAGCAGCAAGCATTACTCTATGATTCATGTCTGCTACGGTGTGATTTATTATAACAGCTTTTCTAATATAAAATAGTAACTGTAGTCTCAACATATGTATTCAATTCAAGATTCACCTGACCTTATGTCCACAACCTTCAAACAGTCCCACCCATTTTAAGGGAGTCTATGGCAGGGGTCTTCCACTTGGGTTGGCTGTGCAGACATGTACAAGGACTAGAAGCATACTCTCAATGCAATTTACCGGGTCCAGACTGGGGA
>VKOC01023496.1:0-23930 GCA_009364415.1 Spea multiplicata
GCCCCGGCAGACCCTTTTGTCTCTTCTGTGGTTTGTAAGGCATACTTTATTCCGAATGTCTGCTCCTCTAGGAAGATTGGCCCCAAATCATGGTGAAAATTGCAAGGGATACCCACTAGTTGAATAAGCTTGGACACATCAACGACAATTCTGGATGTCATGCTGCTAATAAATTACACAGAGACAGCACACAGTGTACAAGCAGATAAAGGTTTTACCACAGTACTGGGAAAATGGCAGTTCTTCCTCTACTGGGTCCATCCTCTGCATTGTAACTGTGGGAAAAAACGCCATAAGAAACACCAAGGCAAAACCCACATGGCTTTTTCATGGCGTTTTTTCTCTCCCATAGACTTCTATTGGAGAAAAACGCCAAGATTTCCTTGCAAAAAATGCCAGAGTGTCAACATGCTGCGATTCTGAAAAACTGCCACAGAGCCCAAAAAAGCAGAAAAACGCCATAGCGGACTGAAAAAACGCCAAACAGAAAAACGCCAAGTGGAAATGGCATTTTGCGATTTCCTATTGAAGAACAGCTAACATCTGGCTGCAGCGTTTTTTCACTAAAAAAACGCCGTGTGGCTGAATTGACGTTTTTATGGGCGTTTTTAGCAAAAAAAAACCAAGTGGAAACCTAGCCTTACACTGCAGAGCCCAGCAGGTGGTTCTCACAATGGTAAACCAAGAGTCCCAGTCCAGAGGGTTCTATGAGCTGCCAACAGAACCCACCACAAGCCTGCTAGGGAACCACCTAAAGTATATACACTACCAAGTGCTGGCTATGGGAAACCATCTCTGCCACTGTGACTACACACCCTCCTCCACACACACACAATACCACAACTAATGGCATGCCCTTAGCTACCCACCTAGGTCAGCAGTCATACACCCTTTTATAATGTTCAATGGTTCCTGAACCTTAAGGACAGTTCACTGACAGACACCACCCTGTAATGAAGAATACATTAAAGTACTCTGAGCACTTACCCGAGGTGGTCCTGTCTCTTCTGTGTTGTGTTTTGCTGATTATGGGTTTAGCTGTCCGGCAACAGTCAGTGATGACTTGTTTAGTTCATGCTCTGGTGAGAGTTGAGTTTTTCTTTTTATTATTTCTATAAATGCACAGTTGAATTTAACAATAAATACTGAAAGAATTGAAGGTTCTTTCATTTCTATCCCTGGAAGACTGTGTTAAGAGTCTGCGACTGGTGAGTATTGTCACAGTGTGTATTAGTGAGTGTGAGTGTTAGTGTATGCTGTTAGGACGAGATGGGTGCATCAAAGGACTACTGCACTCAGGCACCAATAATGCTAGGCTTGACCCAGTTGTTTAACAACAATATGAGCCTATTGTTTTCATTGCAGAGCTATGTTTGATGGACTCTCAATGTTTTATTTATTACCATTGGGTACCCTGTCAACTCTGAATGTATTTAAATTATGAAAGTATTTTGAAACTTGAACTTGGTTTTGAAATCTAACTAATTTTTCTCATAAAATTAGTACTCTGTACTATCCCACTTCACTCTCAAGTGGAATTCCATAACCATCGTTAGTCGTTACAAAAGATTACAACAGTTTCTGATAGCTTCTCATTTGTACGCAATTCAAGGATCTTTGTGCCAAATGTAGCAACAGCATGAACCAGAAAAGTGTAGGAGACTCATCAGCATCAACGAACATTTGTACAGTTATAAGTCCCTTCTTAAGCGAGTGTATTCATTCCTAATAAAACCAAAAACCTTCAAATCACAAGAATCAGAAGGATGGCCATGTATTGTATATTTTATCACCACATGGTACTTAATGAGTTTGCCATTGGCTTATCTAGTCACGTATGTTCAAAAACAATTTGTTTGTTAATATATCCATGAAGTGCCTGATATTGAATCGTTCCTTTTCAATCTCTCTAAATCTTTTTTTCCAGATTACTTTCTATATCTACGTCAACAAAATACCTGAAATTGACGTTTTTATTTTTTGTTTTATCTTTGTTTTCTTAAAAAAAATGTCAAATTTAAATTATTTATATTCAATGGTGTGGAGTACCAAATAAACTGTCATGAATGTCCAGATTAGAACATGTAGATCTGGTTTTGATTGAAGCAAGTGAAGTAGGGATCTATAGGTAGAATTCCACCAGGAGTCTGCTAAATAGCGACACGTGCTGGCTCTAATTAATTCCCAAAACCACAGCCTACTTAAATGCCTCCTCATATTATTATTAATAATATTATTATTGTTACATTTTATTTTTAGAGCACCTGCAGATTCCTGAGCGCTATAACTAGCCTGCTCTTCAGTTGGGCACAGTGTAGAGCGTTTGTGATGATGGTGCAAGCAATATTAATCCAAAACAAATACACAACATTTTGGTTGAGTTTTTATTTAAAAAGGAAAACGTGAATCAAAAATATTCTCTTTTTTACTTAACTGAAGAGGTGATTGGTAAATAGAACAGCCTCCCATCAGAAGTGGTAGGTGCTAAAAAAAAGTGATGGAATTTAAACTTGCATGGAATAGGCATAAAGCTATCTTTGAATATAATACAAGACCACTGACTGATTAATCTCTGATACTCTACATCAGGAAAAAACAGGCAGACTAGAATGGATTTTACCAGCCATTAAGGTTTTAAGTAAGATTGTAATCTAGTAAATAATCTTGCAAAAATAATAACCTATAAATTTAGCTTTCAACTAAAGACAGGATGAATACAATGCAATGTCATGTTGGTTTGCTTAGGACATTAATGATTTTCCATTTAATATTGGTGTAAATATATAATTTATAAGGATAAATGATCATGTATTATCTATTGATTACAAATGCCTGGCATTTAGGCTCTCAGCAGTCTGTGTGAAATCAAATCAAGGACTAATTACCATGTTCTTTGTATTAGCTTTCCGTTTGCAGTCAAATAATTGGCTTGTGATAGTATAACGTGTCCTATATGACTTGTCTGTGGTGTGAAAATAAAACCTACAGCTTGCTACCACATGTAGGAGGAGACTCTTAATGCCGACCAAATCTCCAACTCATTTGCAGAAATGCAGCCCCAAACTTGCAAGGAACCTCCACCATGCTTCTGTTACCTGCAAACGCTCATTCTTGTACCGCTTTTCAGCCCCTCGGCCAACAAACAGCATTCTGCTACAGCCAAATATATACAATTTTGGCTCATCGGGCCAGAGAAACTGCTGCCATTTTCTGCACCCCAGTCTCTGTTTTCGTAAATAGTTGAGTCGCTTGGCTTCCATGTTGGAAGTATGGCTTCCATGAAGAACACTTATGACCAGACTTCTCCAGACAGTTGATGGCTTGTCAGGGTGACGCAGTAACTCACCTGAGTACCCGCTACCCGTACCGGATCCAGCGCCACGTCTCCAGCCTTATCCTCCTCTGCATCCCGCGCACGCACCCTCACGCAACTTTATGCGTCCCCGAGTGGAGACAACAGGAATTGTGTTCGGATGACGTCACGCACCAAGCTGCAAGTTTAAAACTCGGCAATGAGCATTGCTCAGTGCTCAGTAATTGTGCCGCTATACCTTTGATTTATGTATTTGAACTTTGCTGACCTCCTGTGCCCCTGACCTTGGCGACTAAACAGCGACTCTGATTCCTGTGTACCAACCTCGGCTATTGACTCTGGACTCTGCTACCTCCTTGAACTTGACCCCGGCTACTAAGCAGCTTGCGCTCTCTCTGATTCCTATGTACCGACCTTGGCTAGTGACCCCGGACTCTGCTACTGGACCTTGCCTTATAAGTGAGTCTTGCTGTTCCTTTGTTCTGCATTTTGGACTCCTCAGTACCTGTCCACCACTCCCATGACAGGGTCCCACTGTTTTCGGCCAATCCTGAGCTGATGGCACTGCTAGACATCTGCCAATCCTGAGCTGATGGCACTGCTAGACATCTTCCGATTGCAAAGGGAAGCAATCATGATGAGTCTTTCCTTGGTCAATCACTATTTCTATGACTCGTTTCTTTATGTTTCTACAAAAAAGCTTGGAAAGAACATCTGGAAACCCCTTGAAATTTCTAGCTGAGAGAGACCTTGCTGCTGCAGTATTACTATCTTGTGTCTTGTTGCTGTGCTCAGTCTTGCCCTGGTGTATGACTTTCGACATTAATCTGTCTGCATCAACCTCACCTTGTTAGTTATATTCTTTATACACGGCGGTTTCTGTTTCAATTAATGATTGTGTTTCAACCTACATATCAAATTGATGATCATTATCATCTATTTGGTACAATTGTTTAATAATTCACTTAACTTTAAACCTACAAAATCACTGGCTTTGTGCAAGTGTACCTAGAAGAATTAATACTGTTTTGAAGATTTAGACTTCTTTGAAAATCTATATATTTCTGAAATACAGTAGCAGTAGAAGCATTATTAAACACTCATCCACTTCTACCAGACAAGCCAGAAGGCTTGTTTTTTCTCTCAGAAATCTCATGGTGCTGCCACAACCACAAGGGATTCTGGGTAGGCGCATGCAAATAAGGTCAACAATGATCACCTTTTTTGCATATATGTCTGTGGGAATTTATACCCATTAAGGTAAAAGAGCATTTGTATGGTCCATCATTGATGTTGGATATGAAGGCCTGGCTCTCAGTTGGCATTTCAATTCATCCCAAAGGTGTTAAGGTCAGGGTTTTGTGCCACAGCAAACCATGTCTTTATGGACCTTCCTTTATTCACAGGGGCACAGGAAAGGGCCTTGCCCAAACTGGTGTCCAAAGTTATACACACTTAATTGTCTTCTGTATGCTGTTTCATTAACAATACCCTTCACTCGTTCACTAGAGCTAAGGGTCCTAAACCCTGAAAAACAGCCCTATCTGAACAACGCATATGAAAGTACTTCTTAAGGGGGGTCCCTTGGACTGCCCCTTAAATATACTGAATTCATTTTAATGCTGCTCTTAATTTGTGTTTCTCCTCAAAGTGTTTTCCGTTAAACTAGATATGGCATATTAAAAAACAGCAAATCATATCTTTATACTTTAGCAGTATTAGTCTATGTTTTTACACAATTCTGTATTACCCAGGCCTGGCTATCATATATCATTATTTCAGGAATGTCATTTGTTATTTTCAGTGGCAAAAAATAAATCAATTTAACCTCTTATGTTGTTAACCCAATGGGTATATTCTGGAAAATTTCAAATGCCTATGTTCCTTAGGCATCAATTGAATTTATTACTTACAGATTAAATCAAAATGAATCACAATTTAAAATATAAATTATTTTCTACAGATTTTTTTGAACATAGCTTTTACCTCTTCATCATATTTATTTGATTTGAATTGACAGCAGATAACTCAAACGGCAATCAATGATTATTTCATAGAGATCACAGCTAATAAAGCAATCAACATGATACAAATAATTACAACAGGTGTTAGATTTTTTTTTATGCTATGTAGGAGGAATAAAAATATGGCAAGAATTCTACATATGGTGCAATTAGCATTAAAAGCTTCAACAAAGATAACAAGTAGATTTATTTCAATAAATTATGCAGGTGAAAGATGTTCCATCATTTCCTGGTACGAACATTAATGCTTAAAGGAAAATAAAATTGTGCATCCCCCCCCACTGAAAAAAAGAAAGATAGAAACACTAGAATTTGATGGCAGATAAGAACCCTTTGTCCCATCTATTCTGCTCATTGTGAAGACCCAGACCATAATAAGTCCTTGGTCTTGTCTTTGGTTTATGATAGCTTTATGCCTATCCTATGCATGTTTAAATGATCTCACTTACATTTATGAAGTAATCCCCAGCAGCATTTTTTGCAGCCAAATATTAAGGAGGATGTGGTTGTCATGAACTCTAATGTTTATGCATGTTAATAGCTGTATTACCGACCATCTCATGCAGTGAAGAAATATGCCGCCACAAAATGAAAAGGTTATGATGCGAACAGCACTCCTTCAGGCTCTGAATTCTCAGTTTATTGATAATTTTAATTCTATGTGTGATTCTTTGACGTATAACACATTCTGGGACTAAAATCAGCCCCTGGATTTTGCAGACAAATTTCCCTTCTAATTTGTAGTAGTTGATGTATGCTGAAATCTCATGTTGTGAATATGTAACGTTCTTCTTTCTTGTGTCTAATAAAACTGCATTACCAGGTTTTAATATTATACAAATATAAATACAATCTATGAAGTATTTTGTTAAGATTTTATTCTATAATTGAAGTACTTTGTTCTGTTTGCTGTTCAATTCAATAAAATATTAATGATGGTTCCCTCACTGTCCATTAGTATGTGTTATATGTATGTGTAAGTTGTTATAGTGTTAGAGTGTATAGTGTTAGAGTGGCTGTGCCTATATGAATGTAAGAGTGTGTATGCATATGTGTGTAAGGGGTTAGAGTAGGTATCTGTATGTATAGGTAAGTGGTGTTAGAGTGGCTGTGTGTATTTATGTGTAAGGTGTTACACATGTGTATGTATGTATTTGTGTAGAGCTGCCCCTGACCATAATCATACTCCCCTACATTACATCCCCCTACATTTGAGATGCTATCACTACATCTGTCTGACTACAATGGTGAACAAGCGGTTAGTGACATCTGGGTGCAGTATTTCTTTGGTACCCTCTCCCTCATAACACATGTCCAAACTAACACACAAACCCACACTAACACCATACACTTACACATATACACACTATCTGCCTCCCTCATACCACTAAGGCTCACCCTGACACGTATCCTGACACACACAATCCAGCTAACACCAAATACTAGTGCACATACACATACTAACAACATAAACACATACACACCCTCATACTAACACTCACTCCAGTAACCTGGTCCTATGGCTCACAGGTCATTTCCAGGTAGAAATAATATAATGGGGTAGACCTATAGCTTGAGGTATAGTTGTTAGAAAAACAAGTTATCAATTCCACATCCAGATGTGTCTCAGCAAGAATCAATGAGGATTATGTATAAGGTTAATCTGGTACAAAGTTTGAAAAGTGGTGTCACCATAGCAATCAATAGAATTTTCCGGCTGACTGCACTATATTATTAGTTACTATGGGGACAAGAGCATTTTTCACACTTTGCATCACAAACAGTAGATATACGTATTCCCTAAAATAGGGACATCTTAGTTAAGCCACACGGGTTATAACTGTGGAAAGTGGTTTTATCAATGACCAGATGAATGAAAATACTAAGTGTGTGCATTGATCCAATAAACGCAGTAATAAATATGTTTAAAATCCCTATTGCACTGGGTAATAAATAATGTATAATGTCCTGCGACATGGAAACCTCTGATTAGAAGTTCATATGGATGCAGTGCATCATTATGGCAACATATTAGTTCAAATAGATTAGTATCTCAAAATAAATACATTGATTAATGATTTCTGTCACTTGAAACTTATCTTGAAACGTAAGTGTCTGAAAGCTAACTATCACATCTGTGTTAAAACTATAGTAAGATTCAGTGCTGAAATCTATCATTATGTTTTTTATTTTTATTTAGTATTCCATTTTTGATTAGTCTGAATAATATTTTTTCCGATGTCGCCACCAAAGGCATAGCCAGGCTATTTAATGTAATTCTTCCTTCATTTCTTATGAATCGCAACCAAACTGCCCTGAAATCCAACTGTTAGCCCAAGCAGGGATTTTTAAGATCCTTTTTAGTGTGCTAGCAAACTTTGCATGAGCCTTTAGGGCTAAAGATTGTACATTACTATCCATGTCATGCATTGCAGCTCTCATATATATAGAAAACCTCCCAACAGTCCCAGAATTCACAGCACAGTCCTGATTTTAGGCCACTGTCACGGGTAGCTGCCCCACTCTTCCACTTTCGTGGGCAGCGTGGCATATGGGAAGATCGGGGAGATCCTCTGATATAATGCCACTGGCCCAAATAAGTAGAAGTTTGTGCTGATCTGATATCCATAACAGCTTACATGTTGTCTCTTCACAATGCTTGTGTTACTAGGTAGCTATTTGGGAAAGGCTTGGGGATATTCTCAAATGTGCTGCTTAACTTATAACATATAAGTTGCCTTAAATACTCAGCTTGACTGCCAATTATAACTTATAACATGCCAAATCTAATGATTGTGTTAAGAAACCCAACACACATTATAGGGGAGAACTCTCCCAAACATATATTGGGTGTTCTATTGCTTTATATTTAGGTCATAATGTTATAACTTTTGTTCAAGTCAACCAAGTGGAATAACAATCATAAGCACACTAATACATTATGGATTTGGGCATTAAATCATTTAATTAGGGACCACATAATTAACATACATAAAATAATTTATGGTCCCATGTGCAATGTATTCTGGGTACACTTGTGTGATAATCTTGTTTCCAAATTTTAATACAAATTCTGCTTCCAGCTAATAATCAGAATAAATAAATAAATAAACTATGTTCGACAGATGGCAGCCTGTAGAAGCCTACAGCCTTATCTGCATTTTATTAGGATACATTGACATGGCTTCTGAATGAGATGCCACCAGCTAACTTAGTAAAAAAATAAAACAAAGAAAGATTTTGTCAGCAGATTTGACCCATCTAGTCTGTCCATTATTCTACCAGCCAAAAAACTCAAATCTTAATTGGCCCATAACATTTTTCTATGTTCCAGATAGCCTTATGTCTACCTGACGCATGCTTATAGTTCATCACTGTCGGATCTGTACGAGAAAGTATGGCCATTTCTATTGCTAGTAGAGGATCTAGAAATATAAAAACATGTTTTATTCCGTCAGAATCCAGTTATATAATTGAAGAACATACCCTGGGGCTTAAAATTGCATTGTATTGCTTATTGTATATGCCCTTGTTTAAATTACGTGAGCAATGTAAACAATGACACTCATAGGGCATTTGGTTTGACTGCATATAAGATTGCCCAGGTACTAGGCCTATAGTTAAGAATCAACTGATAAAGGTAAACTGCTTATATATGATAAATACCCTAAATACTAAGTTACTAAAATAACATCTTACCATATGTTCTTGAGTATGAAGATAAAACAATTATACATTTATCCTTAATTGCATGCTTACATCAAATTTATAACATTATAATCATTATTTCAAACACGTTATCTTTTGGTTTAAAAAAAAATTGTACTATTAGTTTTTCATTGCATTCATGATCATATGTATCAGGATTAATGTAATCATTTTGTAATGCTTGAACAGAGAAGGCTTGAAAACCATTTTCCTTTTAAGTATTCCAAATAAATGAACCCGCGATAAAAGATCAAAAGGTTTTTCAGGATACTACAGGCAAGATCAAAGGAATATCAAAATCTGCATTATCACAGATTATAGCAGCCAGCATATGTATTATGTTGATATAACTATGTTTTCACTAGTAATATCATCTGTTTGATGCAAAGATAGATCTTTTTTTTTTTTTTAAATTACACGTTTATGCCAAATTTTTTATAAAGCAAATTTCCTCATCTATTACATGCCCATTCCGGGAGGGAAAGCACCGTGAGTGTCAGTACAGTTCCGACTCATTCTCATACTCTCATATTTTCTCATATTCTCTCTTTTTCCTGATATAAATACTCAGACCTTTGTGCCTATATCATGCATGTTTCAATTCCCTCACTGTATTAGCCTGTAACATTTTTGCTGGGTGGCTCCTCCACCCATTTACCACCCTCTCAATAAATTAAACTTTCTTTACGTTAGATCTAAGCCTCTGACCCTCTAGTTTTAGATCATGACTTCTTGTGCTAACATTTTGTGCATTATTTTACACTCATCAACATTAAAATGGAGTAGCCATTATCTTGACCATTCTTCTGACTCACTTAAATCACTTTCCATTTGGCTTCAGCAGGAAGGTCTTACCTATTGTAGACCTTTATATCATCTGCAAAAAGACATACTTACCATTAAGACCTTTTTTTTATATCACTCAAAAAAATATTAAAAAAGGATGGGACCCAGCATTGATCACTTAGGAACCCACACTAGTAACAAGATCTTGAGCCACCACCAGCAATCACAACACCAACATTCAGCCCAGGACACATGCCCACCTAAGCGGCCTGTAATAAAGCAACCCAAAAAGCCAACATACTCCACCTGCCACCCAGTCCTGTCCCAAGCTCATATCAATAAAATATATGCTTACAAAACATAAAAGGAACATTCAGACATAAAGTGTAATTTTTTCCCCCTGGTAGAACTGGAATAATAGCGTAATACTCGTTCTCACACAGTCACACAGACACTTCCGTTTGTATGTTTTCAATTTCTACGTTTTCAGTATAGTTTGGGTTCCTTTGCCTAATTTACAATGTTGCATTATCAGCAAAAAGACACTTTTTGAAAAATCGTTTCTTCAGATATGCTCCTCTACAGTGAATCTGACATTTAATATGCCTGAAGGAAAGTGGGTTTTTTTGTAAATTATAAGCAAGATTTTTTTTAAAGTTTGTCTTGCCCAAAGCATGAGACAGTGTGAAGCACATGTCAGTCTTACTGCGATATAAGCTGGTGTATGATGTTTGCAAGAGCTGGCATTCTCTTCGCTCTGAATCTGACAGATGGTGTTTATTGTTTTCCAAGAAAGTGTTGATGCTGAAAAACTTTATAACTAACTTTTATTTTCTGATCTGGGATTTTTAACCATGCTAATTTTGAAAATGTACAAAGTTGTGGAATAAATAAAATTATGTTTAATCCATATGCTTATACCCCTGGTATGAAGAGCTTTATGTAAGTTAACCCAACACACAGAATTTTCTAGCAGCCCTCCATCCACAACACTAACCAGAAGTATTTCTATATTTCACATGCAACACTGTCCTGCAACCCCTCCCCCTACACACAACGTTGTCCAACAGCCTCTCCCTAGCCCATACACAACACAATCTGGCAGGCCATCCCCACATGACATTATTTTTTATTGCTTCTGTTATTATGTCATTTGAGAGACATATATGCACTGAGGAATTAGCAAATGGGGCTGTAAATTTACATCCAGGTCATGCCAGCTCAATGAAAACTGAGGCTGGTAGAAAATTGATATGTTACGTTGAAGAAATTCCCAAGTTTCCTGCATTGTTTGAGTGTTCAACAACACACAAATTATAAAATAAAATGTAAGGGACACCATCATCCATGGCAGGAAATCCATCCACTAGCCAAAGTGATCTAACCAAAAGACATTTGGTACTCACAGTCTAGGCCTCTCATGTACATGTTTCGGTTTATTGGGTGTTTAGTAATAGTTAATTAGCAGTCAGGCTGAGTTTCTAAGGCAAACTTGTGTGAGAAAAAAATGCCTACCTCAAACTCTTTAATCCTTAACCTGTTACCAGCCTGCAAAAGAGGGCTCACAATGACTCAACTGGACAAGACATTGAAACCTGTGTTCTAGAGAGTGTATGGTATTTTATCATGATACATTAATTTTAATTAATAATGTGGTTTGTTTGTGTGCATTTTGTTATCTCTCAAAATGAAATGCCTTTGTAGTGAGATGAGAAATACATCAGCAATGTCACAGTCAGATATTTTACTGTGAGAATAAGACTCTTAATGAGCTAAATTTTTTTTTTAACATGACTGCGTCTGTTACATGGTATCTCAAAACTCAAAAAAACATATTATATAGTCCCTTACTGAAGGCTTGTAGTGCAAGGGAATGTTTATATGTACAGGATGGACCTGGTGTCTCTGGAATCTTTGTTAATTTAAAGATAAATAACAAACTGGCACAAATTTCCAGTTATGAGCATGTAGTCTTCAGTTATTCTGTAGAACTGCATTTTCTCATGATCTCCATGCCAGGCCATTTAAAAAAAGAATCAGTATTAAATGTACGCTTAATGTTTTTTAATATAAACGTCACATTCAAGAATCCCACACAAAGTACCAAAGTAGAATTTTGCACCAACCTGCAATTCAGCAACATTTTTAATAAATGCATAAAGTTTCTAAAATATAGTGACAAAGAAATCATTTCTGTAAAATGATGGATATTACAGAGCTATATGCATTGTATGATCATTGGTTAGAGTTTGTCAAACCGTTTCGCTCAGCAGGCTGTTCCATTTTACAGGGGAAAAAAACATCACAAAATAGCATTGTGAAATAAAAAAAAATATATGCTATATCACGTGTACGTGAGTAAAAATAAAAATAGTGAAAAATTGTGAAAAATAATAATAATAATAATATATAAAATATACTTCCCAAATGACCGCAGCACCCCAAAAAAGCACTCTTCCTTAGGGTGCGAATATGAAGATATACGGATGATTGGGGCGCAGGTACATATAGGGAAGAAAAACAAATATATATAGTGTAAATCGTTTAGACACTAAGAAGTGTATGGAAATATAAATGCACTCACAAACGGACAGAATGCTTCAGGCCTCTCAAGTGTGGTAAAAAATGAAATCTTTAATTGATCTTCATATAAGAACTAGAAGATTAAAACTGAACATAGTGCAATATCTCAGTGAAAACAAAAAAATTTCTTTAGATTGCACTCACAGTATATCCATGACGTAACATCACTGTACACAGTGATTCCCCATGATAAAGGGATATTAGCAATTAAAAAGACACTAGAAAAAGATAACCAAATGGATCCTCTCCAACAGCAATTCATTTTAGATTGTATTAAATTTATACTCACACATAATTATTTTTGGTTTGACAATAACTTTTTTCTTCAACTGTGCGGGACGGCCATGGGGACCAGATTTGCGCCGAGTTATGCCAATCTGTATGTAGCAGATTGGGAAAGCGAAAACATCTGGTCCAATAATCCATTCGGCGCAAGTCTGGTACTCTGGCGTCGCTACATAGATGATATTTTAATAATCTGGAAAGGTTCTACAAATGATCTAAATACCTTTATAGCATATGTCAATCAGAACACTTATAATTTACAATTTACATCGTGTATCCATGAGAAAGAAATACATTTTTTAGATTTAACATTATATACACTAGGAGAAGAGATCCACACCAAAACATTTTTTAAACCGACAGATAGGAATGGTTTTATTAATTTTACTAGTTGCCATCATCCAAACTGGTTGAAAAATATTCCGAAAGGGCAAATTACACGAATTCGCAGAAATTGTTCAAATGAAGAAGATTTTCAAATACAGAGTCAAACATTGCTAAAGAAATTCGAAGATAAACATTATCCACAAGATCTTTTACAACAAAGTTTTATGTTAATTAAACAAAAGAAAAGAGATGAATTTTTTAAGAAAAATCAACAATCATCCAATAAAAAAGTAGAATTCTCCTTTTTTACTCGCTATAATGATAAAGCCTTTGATATTAAAAAAGCAGTTAAAAAGTGTTGGCCAATTCTGAAACAGGACAACATCTTAAAAGATGTTTTACCGGATAATCCGAACATTATATATAAAAGAACTGAGAACCTCAAATCCATACTGGCCCCCAGCACATTACCCAGTATAAAAGAAAAAAACAATGTTAACTTTTTATCAATTAAGACACCTGGATATCATAAATGTGGAAAATGTAAACTATGCAAAACATGTAATTCACATGAGAAAAAAATGACCACTTTTAAATGTACCAATACAGGAAAGGAATTTGAAAATTAACATTTTATCCATTGTAATAGTATCAATGTTATATATCTTTTAGAGTGCAAATGTGGGGCCCAGTACATTGGACGTACTTCAAGAAAATTAAAATTGGACGTACTTCAAGAAAATTAAAAACAAGAGCTTTAGCGCACATAAGAGGGATTAAAAATCAAAATATTAAACATAGCGTTTCTAGGCATGGTAACAGTTGTCCATCTTTCTCATTTAACAATTTTAAAGTTATAGGAATAGACACAGTCACTCCCCATTGGCGTGGAGGAGATATAAAACAACTATTAGCTAAGCGCGAAACTGAATGGATTTATAGATTCCAAACGCATAAAAAAGGAGGACTAAATATGGAACTCGACATTTTTAGCATTATGATTAATTATTCACAATATTATAATTTTACTAAATTTTATAATATTTTATATCTTTATCCATATTTATATTTTTATCAAGCCTTTTAAAACATATTTATATTTTTATAGTAGAGATTCACATCATCCATTTAACATCATTTAAAGCATTTTAGTCCCATTGCAATATAAATTTATCAATATCCATAATTTTAAATAATTTTATTTTCTCCATATTTATATATACCACTTTTTCACCTTCTATGTATCCATAGGTGGCTTATTTATATAGTTTTTATAGAAATATACTTACCATCTCTTGATTGTTATTAAAAATATACATCATGTATTTATTCATATAAAATTAATATTATTGATTAGTATTAATAACTATTCTATTCAACTAAAATATATGCACATTTGTCTATCGATTTACTTAGTTTCAACATAGGAGTTCATTAAAATCTCTTTATTGTCATTAATCTCTTTATTGTCATTTTAATTATATATCTGTTTATCCAATTAAAAAATACATATCCTTCCAATTTATTAACCATCTAGTTTATAATTATTTTATTTACTAGTATAATCTCAGCAACATTATGTTTAATTATCATTCCTTACAGCACTATCAATATGTTATGAGGACGATAGCACTCATCACGACTATAACTCCCATCACACACTATTCACATTATATTCAATTAAGCGGATTATAGAATCTATAGCACTACTATTAGGTTTAATTATGAGGACAATAGCACTCATCACTACTACAACCCTCATTACATTTATGATACTCCGTTCACACACACAACTAGGAGATTTTATAACCATTTTTGATACGTTATACATACTTTTTCGTACACATAATTAGGAGACTTCACATTTACACTGTCAGTCACTTTTCATAGCGTCATAAATATACAATTCAGTCTTTATTTATCTTTATACAAAGCAAGCTCATTACGAATGTAAGAATCACGATATTTTTGTTGGTAAATTTGAGTTGATGGGGCAGTCTTTTATGCCTTCGGCATCGCGATAGTCCAGTAAGATGTAAGACAGCTTTCTTTTTTTGGTTTACCTACGGTGGGTGAGCCAGTATAGCAGATCACGGCAGATCCCACATTCACGTCTCGTTCGGGCGGTCGTTTTTTCGCTGCAGAGAGATCGGAAAACCAAATAGCAGACGGAAAAAACCGATAAAAGCCGAATGCGCTTGAACGTCTCTATACTAAAAACGTCAGAACGTACGTCAGAGGAAGCGACGGAACATATAGATAAAAGGAACAGCGATACCGAAAACCGAACAGAAAATCCTTCTCTTGAGGAAGCCACACGGCGAAACGCGTCAGAAGGACCATACGGAACCCACACAGCGGATCTACTTTTATTATTTTTATCCACGAGGAAAAGACCACACGGGACTCCCTTTCCCCCCCCCTTGGTGGACTTCATTCGTTTTAAATACACTCCGTGCATGGATAAACTGTGAGTGCAATCTAAAGAAACATTTTTGTTTTCACTGAGATACTGCACTATGTTCAGTTTTATCTTCTAGATCTTATATGAAGATCAATTAAAGATTTCATTTTTTACCACACTTGAGAGGCCTGAAGCATTCTGTCTGTTTGTGAGTGCCTTTATATTTCCACACACTTCTTAGTGTCTAAACGATTTACACTATATATATTTGTTTTTCTTCCCTATATGTACCTGCGCCCCAATCATCCGTATATCTATTATTACATTTCCTGCTAAGGTAGCAGCAGCAGATTTGGTCCAGCAGTCTTCAGCCCCCTCAGGTCCTTCTCTAGTTAAGACTCATGGCACGTTAGGAAGTATTGAACTTCAACACCACTGGCCCTAATCTTAGCCTGTGCAGATCTGTACAAGTTGCCATAGTACCTACCCCAAAACCATCAGTCGTGTCAAACTATTTCCATCAGAATGACTCCAGCAATAGCTCCAGAAAATGTGAATGTCAAGTTATTTTCAGATTTCTGGATTATCATTAGGTTTCTATGATACCCCAATGTCATATCGGCCTTATCAGAGCCTACTCCCCGCCCCCCAATATGAACATCTGTGAACGGAGCTCAGTCCCATTGGAGGGATCTGGCTGCTTGAATTCATCACCTGCTGGGGCACTACAGACCAGTTAAAAGCCCAGAGCTAGTCCTAACCCGAGGACCACAAAAATAAAGGGGAGGGAGTAAGAGGATAACTTATTGTCTGCATTGTGCCTGTGCCGAGTCATCTCCAAGGGATGGCATGGGGAAGTAAATAGATTGCAGAGGAGAGTCGAGCCAGAGAAAAAACAATTGCGGCAACAGTCAAAACAGGAGATAACGGAATGGAGTTTCTTGTGGTTCATTGGAGATGTGAGGATTATTTTTGGCACAAGCAGGATTATCTAGTGAGGGATTTAACGTGAGGAATGAAAGAGCGGCAGAGTAGAGGACAACCTTAAGGCGTTGGGCCTGGTCAGCAGGATAGTCATTTTAATGGAAAATAGCTACTCAGGTAACATTGTGTGGTCAAGGAAGAAAACCAAAAAAATACATATTAAAGAAGGAAAAGAGAAAGACCAGTAAGATTTGAGTATTAACTGCAGATAGGCGATACTGGAAGCCAAATTATCCTTTTCCAATTGGTTTAGAGTAAAGCAAGATGAGCAGAGGGCCAAGGACTGACCCTTTGGGGACGATAGCTTGGAAGAGGTGGGTGATGTATTGCCAGAGAATGTACAAATAAATACCTAGACAAGCAAGCAAGTCAAGAATGTGGTGATCAACAATATCAAAAGTAGCAGAGACAGGCAGGAGTATTTGGGTAGAGATATCTGAGGGACCAAAATCTTCTTAGGCATTGAATTATGAATTATACAGGGCCAGCTCATCCCATCTTTCTGGAAAAGCTTTCTAGCATTGGCCGTTTATTAGGAAGTCTAAAGTAAAGGAGTTCAAACCACGATACTCCCCTTAGTGAAAGGTTCCCTTTAACACCTTGTCTTGACTGGTGTGTATTTCTATGGAAGGATTCTGTAAACACAGGTCAAGTCTTTGAAACACAATAACACATTTATTTCCAACATGGCTTGGCAGTACATAAGACGCACAACTTCTGTGTGGCCCATTTGAGTGGATGTAAACAGAAACATAAAAGTAAAGCCTTTAACTGCTATGTTTGCAAAATAGAAGTTAACCCTAATAAGGCTTGATTTTAAAAATATACATCAACTTAATATTTACAATAATTTATTAAAATAAATACTTTAGACATTCAAAAAGGTGAGATTAAAGATTGTGCGGTCATGCTGCAACAGTATATTGCTCTATAGTGAAATGCAGTTAAATATATTCAACAGCAAAAGTTTAACCGAAAATAGAAGTGACCAGGAAACAAAAATTACAGCCAGGAGCAAAGATAAAAAGGGGGAAAAAATTATGAATGTATAAATCCATTAGAAATTGAATTTTCTAATGCTGTATGTGGAAAATAGTATGCTTTAACAATTTGATCCTGTTGCCTTCCATTATCCAACATCCATATCGAGTACTGAATTATGCCAGAGAAGAATGCTTTAGGGTCAGAAAACCCAACGTTACCGTCTCACTAGAGCCACTGGAAAAAATAAAGTTTTGATATAAACATCCCATCTTTAACAGGAGGTGGATATAAGGGGGGAAAAAAAGGCAAACCATCTTTTCAGTAAACCAAGCAGACCCTTCTAGTACACTTTCCCAGTGGCTGCCTTCTATCAGGAGACAGTGCTGGGTATCTGCAGGTACATTTACATTGTACAGTGCTGCAGATACATAAAAACACACCGCTAATTAATTCACCACATGCAGCAACGTGGAAAAAAGGATCCGTCCTGCTTTGCAAGTTGCAGGCTGAGAAGAATTTTCTAAATGCGATGCACATGGCTGGTTCTGCGATGCTTAATTATGCAAGACTGCTGGGCGTCTTCCCTCAATTGGCATCAAAATAAATAGGCTTCCTACTAGGCTGAATGTATTTTCAGCTTGGCAATGGCATGATTTATTATCTTGGGGAAAAACAAAACAGCTGGAAATATATGCAACTTCAAAACTGAAGAAAATAAAACCATCTATTGTGACAAACTGTACACCAATCCAGCATTTACTTGATCTCCACCATAACGAGAAACCTTAGGAAGCACATGTTGCTTTACTTTACTTTGTAATACAAGAAAAGTATTCTGAAAAACAGTTTCACTCCTTGAACTGATATACAGGAAAAAAATATCTGTAACCTCTACCTGGTTTGGGGTTCTACAGATTTTATAACCAATCTGCTTGTGGGATGTAAGCCTTTAAAAGAAAAAGTTACATTGTCAGGCTACTAAGTGTCAAAGAATAAACACAAATGAATAGGAGACCAAGCCAATCACAGTCAAAGTCATAGGCAAAGCCATAGAATCTTTATCAGATGCTCAGCATGTCACCAAATGTCCTTCATTACTCATTAATTGTATGTACATGGCTGACAAGTAAAGGGCGTCCCCTGATCATAAATAGGTGGCGTTATCCCCCGTGATTACAAGCTGCAGGAAGGACTGTACCCAGCCACGTTACTGTTCATTATCAGGCATAGACAGGGCAGTCCATCCCTAAATACTGCTACTTCTGTGGTAATGCAAGTTTATAATAGCTGCTAATTCCCAAGTCCATGTGTTAATTAACAAAAGAAAACCGTATGGAAGGGAAGGATGACAATCTGAATCTTGTTCCTTGATTCAGATGCTTGTAAAGCGTAATGCGAATGATGAAAACTGGAAAATGCTGCAATTTGAGAACATAAAATGAGATCATTTGGCTAGAAGATGATTTGTGGTATAAGGCTTTTTTGAGGAGATGATTTATTGGCACCTGTTGGGACGATACGGCAATAAGTTATAAGGTGGGCTGCCAGTAGACGGTAAAGTAGATTTAACCTGTTAACGTCTTCAAAGCTCAGTGAACTAGTCACTGTATATCAATATAACTTACTCTGTTACAATTGATGGCCACTAACTTTCTGAGCAGTAAGAAGATGTGGCAGATGCCAGATTTCAGAAATATGTTTCCTCACAGGGGAGATTAAATCCAGTGGATGCCTAGTCCATTACAGTCATAAAGTGCCCTTACACACATAAAGGAGACAGGTTTATGCCGACTAATACCTGTTCCCCGACCCTCTTTAAGGCTGCATAAGACTGCAATCGTATTAGGGTCCTCGCCACACAAAGGAGCCCAGTGGCAGCTGCCCCTTTGGACTAAGGAGAAAAACTGAAAAATTGATATATTTTTCTTATTAAGTATACTTCGTAAAGTGCATTTTAATAAAATATTCCAATCTATCTAAAACAAAAAGGCCCTTTCCACGACAGCAAGTGCTACTTAAAACGACATCAAGAAGGATTAAGATACAGGTAAAATCCAAGCTGTGCATTAAAAATATTTTTTGAACGTCTTCTATACAACATTATCTGCATTTACGTGAGGTTTTTTTTCATCAGTGTTCAGAATGTTAAAGCACGTAAGTCCTCGCCTTCATTGAAACCATGAGGTGAAAGAAGACCTCTGCAGTACTTGGTGGCAAGTAGCTCTGTCCACACACCAGAGAGCTTGGAGACCTAGCTGGTATTGGGTGCTCAGATGTTAGAGATGTTAGAGCTGGCTCTATCACCACTCCGAGACCAGTTGCTTGCTGTAGAGGCTCCATCTTTGGGTTGGCTAGCAATTATCAGACCACAAAACTCCTCTGCTTCCTTTGTCCACACTGACCACATAAGCACCAGAGGGAGACCACGCAACAGCATTTATAGAAGATCTGCAAGAGAGAATGTTATCAATTAAACGTAGATTTTTACAGATTACTTTACAAGTAACAATCTATGGCTTTTCACTACATATTTTAAAGAAAATTATTTGTATACGAACTACAAACCCATTATCCTTCATTTACCTGTTAGGAGTGGGACTGGTGTCTCACATTTAGCACTGCACAGTTTATAGAGAGGCATGGAATTTAGCACTATACAAAATTAAGTGCTTTAAGTTCTTAAATCACAAACAATGTATTGAAGCTTGCATTCTTTTCACGGTACGTTTTGCAATATTCATACATGCTCTTACCCGTGTTGTTTCCCAAGCATCTTCTCCACTTTGCCAGTCAACACATTCCAGAAATACAGTGTCCCCTCGGCTGAACCGGCTGCCACATAATTGCCATCTGGGCTATATATATATATATATATAAAATAAGAGATAGATTAGCAGCTACAGATCATTTATAACATTAAAAAGGTGTCCTGAAATTCAGATGAGGATATGGCTGCTAAATCCCAAGATTTTATTGAGAGAGAAAGCATAATGTAGTTTTTAAGAACTTTATTGCAGCACTTACCTAAAAATGACTCTGGTCCAATCAGATCCGCACTTAAACCCTTGAGCACTGAGGAGAGGAACAGAGAAAGGGTTACATTCATCTTTCATGTCTGGCTTTCTCTAGGGATGACATTTTGGGGATTGCCTGTATTCAGAAAACCTACAAATTAGCTTGATTTCTTTAGAATAGAAGTTATATAACAGAAACAAGCCCAAAAAAGATAGATGGTAGGCGTGAACAGTTAAAAGGGACAGTCACGTAAAAATGGCATCCTAACCTATTCCTGGTTAATGTACAAGGTCATACACATCTAACTAAGGAATATTCATTTTACATCATTCTATTCCCACTCTGACACACGCAGATAAGTTGTGTCCATACTATGGCAGAAAACATGAGCTTCCCACTGACCAGGTGCTATGCATTTATTTCTAGGATGTAAAGTGCACTGGCTGTGAACGATAGAAGATAAGAGCAAATGAAACTTTACATGACAGTGTACCTTTAACAGACAGCTACCAGTGCTATTTCTGGGCATTGTTTGCATTACAATTGGCCATTTACAACCAAATTACAGTTTTAGGCCACATAAAAATTGTTCATTGTTACCCGCTATTCTTACCTGAATGTCTGCCGCACAGCACAGGCACGCAGGTCAACGATCTTAATAAGGTCATCGCGAGAGCAGCTGAGCAACTCTGTCCTCTCTGGATTTAAATCTAGAGCAGTGATTCTACCTTGCAATTCCAATTCTCGAACAATGGTCTCTGTCCTAAAAAAAACACAAAAAAATATGTAGACTAAATACAAAAAAGCTAAAAAAAAGACTAAAAAAAAAAGCTTTAAGTATCAAATGAACATAGAAATATGCCTGTTATACCTTATATCCCAAAATCGTATTTTTTTATCGAAGTGACCACTCATCACACATTGTTCTGTACAGACAATATCATTACAGCTTGACCCAGCAAACACAGTTTTGATACCTGAGAAATAAGCACATATGTAATTACATTTATCACTGTTCAATGAGACAAATCAAAATGTATAAGTCCAATAACTAAAAGAATGCACCATCTACCCAGTTAAAAACAAAACAAGCTGTATGGTTTTTGAGCATCAGAGAAAATAAAGATGTGGTTTATACATGCATTTGACGTGCACAGCAAAGAATAGTGCTTCAGCGCTTTCCTGGCAGAGGGCACCATATACAAGCACAATTGCCATATAATTCTGGATTCGATAAAATAGTTCCCCTATACAGATCTTTATGAGGTCTCCCTGCACGTATTACTTGAATCTGCGTTTGCTTCCTCTACACTATTACCATTAGGACACGCATCCTGTTACACAGCTCCTGCATGTTTAGGAGCACAGAGTAAAGGCTCATGGCTTAACCAGGACCAGGAAAGGCCTTCATGGTAAAGTCTATACAGGGCTTGCTATAGAATAATGGCAAATAGAAAATATTCTTACAGACTTTGCTGCGCAGATCCCAGAGTTTTAATGTTCTGTCGTGGCTCCCTGAAACAATCCGAGCGTTGTCCAGCAAGAATTTGGCAGATAAAACTTTCCCACTGTGACCAGTTAATGTGTGCTGAGGAAAAAGAAAACAAATATTATGACTATTGAAGAAGGCATAATACCTGAAACCATCCTAGCCAAGTAAACTATTTTTGATAAATGAGAAGCCATGTATACAGAAACTGTCTCAGATATACTATGTACAAAAGTAATACAATTTATACTTTGTAAATTTAGCGCTTTGTGTTATGAAGTTACAAGTCAAAGTTGCAAATACAGTACACAGTGTGGACACACTTTTGAGAACCACTACATAAAAAAAAGAAGTCTCAGTTTAAAAATCATATCAAGCATTGTATATTGCTCCATCCATTTCAGACTCCTTAGGGGTTGGTTATGTTGGATGTCCACCATTGCCATACCTTGCTGTTCTCTACAAGGTGTGCATGTGGGGGACTTCCTAATGTGTCAGCAGTCTCAACCACCACTCAATGCACATCTAGAGCAGGACGGGATAATGAAGAGACCGTTGGGAGCTAGTAGGGTGTATGGCGAGGAGCACAATGCAATCAGACCTTTTACTTCTCATCACAGACTTCTTGTCAGAAGGAATACATGAATATTAGCTTATTTTAACCAAGTAACATTCTTACCCGCAACCGGTAGTCGTCTACTGTCCAGATTCTGCTGGCAAAGTCATTGGAAGCAGCAAGAAGGTAAGAGCCCTGGTGACACAAATCACAACCTTAATACTGAAACTTTAACGCTAAGCATACCTTGTTACAGTAACTTTGGCAGGCAGCACTATGAAGTATCCCGTCTACATGTAAACTGAAGAGCATGCTGACGCCAGGAAGATAGACCAGAGGGAACGCAACCAGAATACGAAGCCAGGTGCTTGCTAAGCAAGACTGAAAGCACATGGTACTCAAAATGGTAAAATTAATTTAAACCCCTATATTACTGCCATCAGTAAGTGAACTTCTTACCCCTCAAGGATATTTTGTTTTAATGCAGAGAGACTGCCAGTAATCTCTACTACTTCTGTTGGAAGGCACACACTGATAGGACTGATGTTTTAAGTAAAGATGCACTCTAAGTACTGCATTTGAGGAGCATGAATACTTACAGCGCTGTCAAACTCTATGCTGGTGATTCCTGCGTTGCTTCCAGTGAGGGAACCTTTACTCTCACATTTATCTGAAGAGATAAGGACAAGATTAAGTACACATCTAAGAACATGTGGAAAATAACGACCAAAGAATAACGAACAACAAAGATGAGGTCTCAGCTTGAAAACTTGAGATCACGCACTGCATAATGCCCAGCTCCTGCACCACAGCCTCCTTAAGGAAAAATGTTGGATGCCATTAATATCCACACACCCGTAGTCTCTGGGATACATGGAATAGTGGATATCCAAATTATGTCAGCAGCTCTTGAGATGCATAATGGCATAGCTAGAATATTATGCAAAAAGGATCTGCTGGGAGCTTTTGGTGGCAGGGGGACAACAGTGCTTTCAGACCTTTTACTTAACATCATGGACCTCAACACATTATAGAAGTTATCCCAAATTTAACAGCAGCTTGCTACCTGACCTCATACTCCAAAGATTAAATGATAAAGCTCGGGAAGATTCACAGCATAAGGTCAACGCAGCTTTTATAAATTGATTTAGACATAAAACATCAGATTACATAGACCAACTCCAGTGTGTTTTTCAGGAACTCAAACGTTGCAAAAATGATTTAGAAGAAAGAGTAAGCTTGTCCGAGAGATAACAAATGACAGTTATGCTAGAGCACTATATAAATAATCTATAGCCAAACAAAAATAATAAAATGTTCCAGGGTAGTCTCACATTGCCAGTCTTACAGTGTTGTCATATGAGATCAGATAATATGTCTATAAAACAGACACCATCCGTGCTGGAAAACATTCTGCCCTGTAGGTTTCCCTCAAGTGGAATAATCACCACAAAATACGTTTCAGTCATATA
>VKOC01023497.1:0-11533 GCA_009364415.1 Spea multiplicata
GAATGGGTATATCCACGGCGATTTACGGGGACGTGACGTCGTGACGCACGAAGACGTGATGACGACGCTAAGATCCAGCCCTCCACGTACACAACGTGGCGACGTACCCGGAAGCACCCGTATAAAACGGACTACGGACTCCAACTACGGTTTATTAGCTTTTATTTGGACGATTTCGCCAAGTCGGCGAAATCGTCAAGTTTACAGCCTCTTAACCGGAGTTTCCAATTGATTTTCAGCTCTTGCACATACTCTTTGAGTTGTGCTATTTCATCTGTGTAAGTGCAATTTTGATTTATCTTTTTTGCAACTTAAGATACTGCACCATCTTGGTTCTCCTTGGTTTTCCAGATTTTATTTCACATTTAAACACACCGAGAGTCTGCTTGATGAGCCTCATGTATCCAGCCCACTTGTGAGTGGATCTTACACCTCATTAAAATATTGTGTATTTTACGTATTACACTATTGGTATTTATTTTTTTGTTCCCCCATGTATATGCGCTCCACTATTTGCTGTTGGATTTCGTTTACACGTTGAAGAGTGTTTGTGGAAGCTGCTTTTAGTGTGGGGAAGTATTTATTGTTATTTATTGTATTGCACGTGGAACATTGGTTCCCTTATTTTTTGGTTATAAATATACCAAGTGGAATAAGTTAAAATGGAAATATATCTTAAATACTTTATACACACAGCCACATGTATATAGTGTACAAATCAACAAAATAATTATACATAATTCATGGCGAGATTCATCTTGATATATATATATATATATATATATATATATAGGATCAAATTCATTGATTTATCCAGATTGGAGTAGATCAAAATGAATATGGACAAGGATTTATACAAACAGACAATACAAAAATAGGGCCACTCAGCTATAAACATCTACAGCCTGGCTCTCTGAGCCTTGGCTCTTGGGCCCTATGTTAAAGTGGCCATGTTTCTAAGTGGCAACAGGAGTTAACACCTTGAGTTATTTCATAATACTCCCACCTGGAATGCCCTGCTAACATCTCATCTCTCTACAGGTATGAATCCGACTGTAATATCCCGTTATTCAATTCCTATTTCTCTAGGTATGAATCCAACTGTAATATCCCATTATTCAATTCCTATTTCTCTGGTATGAATCCGGCTGCAATATCCTGCATACTGTTTATTTTTTATTGGCACTATGTGTAGGGTTATCTGTTTTCTGCTCTAGTCCCTCCTTTGTAGATACTATCTCCCCACCCCTTTTAGATCTAATTTGTAAGTGTTAAACTCCAGCTGATAGACTGCCTGTCTCCAGGTGAAGTACCAATTGATTACATTCAGTTCCATCTGGGCCACTCGGCTATAAACATCTACAGCCTGGCTCTCTGAGTCTTGGCTTTTGGGCTGGCAAGCAGGAGTTAACACCTGGCGTTAGTAATTGCAGTTCCTCCCTCCAGGTAACCCTCACTAATCACACTGATACAATATGCTCACACTGTCTATCATGCTCCTTCTCATCACCTCTCTGTTAAAACTAATCACCATATCCTATTGCACCAAGCCACATAATGATCCCCACACCATACTTATCTCACCCTCCCTCCTCCCATCACCTATGCTCGCTTCGCATGTTCTCCTATGTTTCCTTAGAAACCTTTCCCCTTTTACTCCTACCGCTACCAAAACCACATGCTCCTTTAAGTACTACTCCCACATTCTCTCAACTAACTCCTACTACTGCTTTCTGGCAGGGACATCAATCCAAACCCCAGTCCCCTAACAATCCCCACCCTTTCTTGCTCACCTTCCCACAGAAAACACCACAGGTCCCGCACTACCACGTATCTCACTACCATTAAACCACAGCTCTCATTCCCATTCTTTTCCTGTGCCCTCTGGAATGCTCGCTCGGTCTGTAACAAACTCACAGCCGTGCACGACCTATTTGTCACAAACTTTTTCAACCTCCTAGCTATTACTGAAACCTGGCTTTCCTCCTCTGACACTGCTTCCATTGCTGCTCTCACATATGGTGGCCTCCACTTTAGCCACACTCCTTTGCCAGACGAGACACATAGAGGCGGTGTTGGAATCCTGCTCTCCCCCTCTTGTTCCTATCAACACCTGCCTCCCCTCTCTGTCATTCTCCTCATTTGAAGTTCACTCCATATGCCTGTTTTCCCGTCTCTCTCTCTCTCATAGTGGCAGTCATATATCGCCCTCCTGGATGTACCTCACAGTTCCTGGACAACTTTGCCACCTGGCTGTCCCACTTTCTCTCTCCAAACATCCCAACCGTAATCCTCGGCGATTTCAATATCCCCATCAATAATCCACCCTCCCCTGCTGCCACTAAACTTCTTTCTCTCACATCCTTATTTGGTCTCCTACAATCTTCTCTAACCCCTACTCACCGCGATGGACACTATATCGACCTGGTATTTTCTAATCTCTGCTCCATATCAGAGTTCACCTGTCGCCCCTTCCCCATTTCCAATCACCACCTTCTCACCTACAATCTCACACTAACACCCAAACCTACTTCCCCTCCTCCACACCTCTGCACCTGTAGAAATCTGCGCGATGTTGACCTCCAATTTTCTAGTCTAATTCAACTTGGCATTTTCCAGACTGCCAGATAACCTGCCCTGACCTTGCCACAGCATACTACATCAACTGCACACTTGCTCCCCCTCAACTTTGCAAAGCTCCACATCGTCAGCTTCAGCCCTGGCACTCAAGGCAGACATGCTATTTACAAAAATGCTCCCTCACTGCTGAGCGTATTTGGAGGAAATCTCGCTCTGAAGCTGACTACAAGTATTCCCTCATTTCATCTCTTTCCTCCAACCCCAAACAACTTTTCTCCACCTTCCACTCTCTCCTCACCCCACCCACACCATGGCCACTACTCTATCCTAATCTTACTCGACCTCTCTGCTGCTTTCGACACAGTTGACAACCCCTCCTCCCATAGACTCTCAGCTCTCTAGGTCTCTGAGACACTGCTCTCTCTTGGAATAACTTGTATCTTTCCAACAGATACTTCTCTGTGTGTTATGGTCTAGCTGCCTTTCTGCTGCATTGCTGGAAGCTATTACAGCCTGGCTGGTTGCCATGGCTACACTCCTGTGACTCAGCCCATTGTCCAGCCCACAGCCAGCCCCTTTTGGCTATTTAAGCAGCTACACTTCACTTCCTCCTTGCCTTGTGTTGTTTCTGGCTGCAAGTGCTATCTCTGTGTTCCTGAATTCCTGTGTATGACCTGGCTTTCTCTGACATCCCTCCCGGCTCCAGATTCCTGGCTTGTTCCTGACTTCACTGATCTCCGTATTCCTGACCCCGGCTTGTCTGAGCACCCGTCTTGGTTCCTGACCCCGGCTTGTCTTTTGGTTATTGCTTTTGGCTTTGTTCACTATTGTCGTCACAATAAAGGTGATTGCATTTTACGTTTTGTGTCCGTCTGGTTCCTGGTCCCTAACACTGTGTCTTTTGCTGGTGACTCCTCCTCCTCAATGCCTCTGTCTGTAGGAGTGCCTCAGGGTTCTTATGGGCAGCTTTGGCTTCAAATACCACCTCTATGCAGATGAAACACAAATCTATCTCTCCATCCCCAATCTCTCTGCATCTGTCATCTCTCAGATCAGCAGCTGCCTATCTGGCATCTCTTCCTGGATGTCCTCTCACCACCTCAAAATCGAATCCCTCCCTCTGACTCTATTCCCCCTTTTGACATTTCCATCACTGTCGATGGTACCACTATCTCTCCTTCACCACAAGTCCGCTGCCTCGGAGTGACTCTTGACTCAAACTTATCTATTATCCCTCACATCAAATTACTCTCTAAATCCTGCCACAACCAACTGCGCAACATTTCCAAAATTTGTCCATTCCTGACTGCCAGCACCGCTAAACATCTAATCTACTCCCTTGTAATCTCCCGTCTAGACTACTGTAACAACCTACTTACTGGCCTCCCTCTCTCCCGACTATCCCCCCTCCAGTCTGTCTTCAAAGCCTCTGCCAGACTTATCTATCTCACCTGACGCTCTGCATCTGGCGCACCTCTCTGAGAGTCCCCCCACTGGCTCCCCATCCATAGCAGAATTAAATTCAAATTACTCACTCTATCCTACAAAGCTCTCACTAACGCCACCTCCCTTACCTATCCTCCTCCATCAGCAAATATACTCCAGCCCACCCTTTAAGATCCAACAATGACCTGCTCCTCGCATCTTCTTCACTTATCACCTCCTCCCATGGCCGCCCACAGGACTTCTCTCGCACAACACCAACCCTCTGGAACTCTCTTCCCCGTGCTGTCCAACTCTCACCAACTTCCCTCTCACCCCCTTACAACTCTTATCTCGCCCCACGTTAACGTAATTCACTACCATGCAGTCCTCACCTCTTGTTTCTTACCCCTTTATCCACCTAGATTGTAAGTTGCTGCGGGAACAGGGCCCTCATTCCTCTTGTATCTGTATGTCAATTGTTGTATTGGACCTGTCATTATCTGTAACCTTTTCACCTTGTACAGTGCTGCGGAATCTGTCGGACTAGTGGCTTTTTTTCCAAACTTCTACACATTGAATATTATTGTCACAACACAGCATAGGAAGGAGACACCGATGTCAGGTAGGACTGGTAAGGGGTAAGTCCAACAAGCCGAGGTCAGGGAGCCAGATATCAGGAACGTAGTAATACAGGCCAAGGTAAGGATACTGGAGAACAGGAACGTTGTGGGATAAGCCGAGGTCAGGATACCAGGAGACAGGATAAATAGGAACAAGCCAGGTAAACAACAGGAGAGCAAACAGAATAGGCACTATCAAGATGACTTGACCATCAGAAGCAATGACTGAAGGTTTCAGAGTCTCTTAAATAGGTACTGGAGTTTTGGCGCCATTAGAGTTTTCCCGCCAAATTTTCAAAGTCCCGTTACGTCACTTCCTCTGTGGCCATCTTGAGTGTGGCGTATTCGTAACCTCCCTGTATAAGGCGAGGTAATCTCCGCCGACGCCACTAGGTGGCGTGGAGAGGAACGAGTCAGGACACCGGAGCCGGACCTATCTCTTGCCTGCAGCTGCCGAGGAGGCGGAAGGTCTCCCTCGCCTTTGCGGTGGCTAATGCTGCTGTGCGGTTTTAGTAAAGAAGATGATGCAAATATGAAGCCTCCTCTCTTGCCATAAAATTCTCCAACTGCCACAAATGGATACACTAACCATTTGTGGCCCTTTCCACCATACTTAGAATATTTAAATATCTCACAAACAATTTCCGACAAATGATCTTGTGAAGACCGTTGCAACCACCCCCTAACTCTGACTAACTTTTCAAGAGCTCTGTTCATCTAATGATAAACTCTTTCCAAAGCTTTAAAAGGCCGTCTGTTTTCTCATTTAAAACATATAAAATTAGGAGCATAGCCTTCTTACTGTGTGCCCTCCTATATGGCATTTAGTATGTTTTCCTCTTGTTGTGTAGCAAAGAATTTAATCTATGGGAATGTCTATGTCATTTTATGGTTCTTATGTTCTCAACAGATGACATGACAATTTAGGTACCACAACAGAACATTTCTACTTGTACATACTGTACAAGCAGCCGATGGTTCTGGGGGTGCCCGGGCAGAGGCTAGATATTCAGCCATTCTTTGTATTCCAATGTTTGTCAAATGACTGAATCATTTCAAGGGTAATCAACTATTTGGTTTAACTTACAATTTCTAGATATTTTGTAATATATACTTTGCGTATATATACCCAAATTCTATTCCCTGATCAATACATATTCATATCCCAGGTAAACCTATTTTACACCATACACGTCTAGCTCCCACTTTGATGACTGGTAAAACTCCCTGAAGGAGGTAACCTAAGGCAGATGTGAGAACTGCCTTGAGAAGAGTTTCTTGATTGTGATTGGTATGCAGAAGTGGCAGTAAAAGTTAGAATTTGCTGCCATTCTCCAACTGCAAGCCATATGTGACTTTGTAGTCTAGAGTTGTAAAGATAAGTTCACCCATCAATGAAGATGGATCAGAGAATTAAGCATAGAAGAGTTGGATGTTGGTTATGGTTTCATTTCAGTAACGCAAGCTGTGCATTCCTAATATCTCTACTGTCACTACACTTACCTCTCCGCTCACCTGTCCCACGTTGCTGACCAAAGGCCTTTTCGGTTTTCAACATGGCTGCCACGATTCAGACAGCGCGTGTATGCACACACTGGTCTGATGCTTCTGCTGTAAGGAATAAGGACATCTGACAATATCATGTAAAACACATAACATCCTGCCACTGTGGTAAGACATTATGATTGATTGAAACTTTAAAACATTTTTAAAATGAAACATTTTAAATATTATAATGTCTTTAACAGACCCCTGGCTCCCTTGAGTGATTTTAAGCCGGTTTAAGGATCTCCCTTGAACCCGGCTTAAAATCACTCAAGGGAGCTGGAGGTCTGTTAATGACCTCCGATACCGCTCCCTTGCGATCCGCGCGGCAACAGCTGCTGTGCGCCGGGGTTTGTTGTCAGATGCCGGCGCACAACACTGAAGCCGCACCCACCGCTGTCTGTGCCCTCTGAACCGGAAGAAGAACCGAAGAAGGGGAGGGAAGAGAAGGAAAAGGAGCTGTAAGGAGAAAAAAGTAAAGGTAGGAAAGCATTCAGTGAGAGTGACAGTGTGAGTGGATTGGTATGTATGTGGATTGGTATGTGTGTGTGGATTAGTATATGTGTGGATTAGTATATATGTGGATTGGTATGTGTGGATTGGTATGTGTGGATTGGTATATGTGTGGATTGATATGTATGGATTGGTAAGTGTGTGAGAGTGATGGGTGTTATGCTGTACCATTTCCAATGTATTTTTCATTATATAATTATGCTCTAAAGTACATCATAACTCCCATCACTCTATACTGTTCCATACAGTGGCAGAGCTGGGAGACAGAGGCTTTGCACTCCCACCGCAGGACTCCTGAAAGGTAAATGAACTTCAAAGAGAGGGTAGAGGTAGAGGGAGAAGGGAGTGAGACAGGGGATAGGGGTAGATAGGGCAGAAGGGAGTAAGAATGGGTAGATAAGGCAGAAGGGAGTGAGAAGGGGTAGATAGGGCAATCATACTCCCATCATGCCAAGTCTGCGAGTACATCTGGAATCTGGGTATGCCTGGGCATGATAGGAATATATATAAAGTCCAAAATTAACAATTGCACTCCAAATGCCAAATTTCTGCCCGGTGCCAAATAGCTGCAGCAGTAAATAATATAAAGTCCAAAAATAGTTACCGGCACTCCAGGGACATTGCAAATGACCACACAAACAACTTCGGTTTTCAAGTCAACGTTTCAGTCTTGTTTATTACAGACTTTCATCAGGACATGACAAAAAACCAAAAGCAAGTCAAATTTATATCCTAAAAAAACATAATTAGCAAGACTTACCACACCTGTGGTGCTAGGAGTGTCTGAACCCGGCGTGTACCATCCCCCAGTGCGCATGTGCATTACGTCACCTGCTACGTCCGGATCTCAGACGTTCAATCTGTGTGCTGGCAACATGTACATACATAATACAAATCTAATATACCGGAATCTCAACCTCTAAATATGCCTTTATAAATGTGTATGTATTGTTGTGCTCAACGAGTCAACTGTGATTACTATACTGAAATTGATAAATATAGAGGCAAATATGTACAGTATTTAAAAAAGTGTTTCAAAAATATGTAAAAATTATGTAGAAAATGTGATGTGAACAACCAATATGAATATAGGTGTATATCTGAGTGCCGGATCCTTATAGTAACATTTGTATTTAAAGTGCCGGAATCTACATATTCCGTGTCCCATATACCGGCATCTCAGTCTTTGTATGTGTATATATATATAAAGAAGTGTATATAGTGGTATAATCGTGTATATTGGATCAATCATATATATCTCAGAGTGCCAGGTACTTATAATCACATTTTTGTTTATAGTGCAAGGATCTGCATAGTCCGTGTCTCTTATACTGGCATATCAGTCTCTATGTATATATATGTAAACGTGTGTATAGTGCTATACTTGTGTCTATCAAATCACTTATATTCATATATTAGAAAAAACATATAGTACTTAAAAAGTATGAAAAAGTATGAAAAAATATAAAGAAATATATAATAATAAAAAAGAAATATATAGACTGGTGTGTGTGTTTATATATATATAGTGTAAATACCTTACTATGTTATAGCTGTATAATTAACTAGATACATAAATCCATTATAGTGACAAATTAAATATAAATATAAATATTCAATCATGTAAAGTATATATATATATATATATACATACAAAGACTGAGATGCCGGTATATGGGACACGGATTATGTAGATTCCGGCACTTTAAATACAAATGTTACTATAAGGATCCAGCACTCAGATATACACCTATATTCATATTAGTTGTTCACATCACATTTTCTACATACTTTTTACATATTTTTGAAACACTTTTTAAATACTATACATATTTGCCTCTATATTTATCAATTTCAGTATAGTAATCACAGTTGACTCGTTGAGCACAACAATACATACACATTTATAAAGGCATATATAGAGGTTGAGATTCCGGTATATTAGATTTGTACTATGTACATGTTGCCAGCACACAGATTGAACGTCTGAGATCCGGACATAGCAGGTGACGTAATGCACATGCGCACTGGGGGATGGTACACGCCGGGTTCAGACACTCCTAGCACCACAGGTGTGGTAAGTCTTGCTAATTATGTTGTTTTAGGATATAAATTTGACTTGCTTTTGGTTTTTTGTCATGTCCTGATGAAAGTCTGTAATAAACAAGACTGAAACGTTAACTTGGAAACCAAAGTTGTTTGTGTGGTCATTTGCAAAGTCCCTGGAGTGCCGGTAACTATTTTTGGACTTTATATAATATTATATATATTGTTTTTAATTGTTTTGTCCTATTTGGTGTGTTACTTACTTTAAATAAAAGTGTTAGATTTTTTTTTTATGGTGTAGGGGGGTCATATTCGGTTTGGGCCAGGTAAATGCTGCATTTTCGGTTTCAGTCCAGAATTTGTTTCAGTGCATACCTAAGCCAGCCAATGAAGTGGTAGGCCTACACCACATCAATGTTTGGCTTAGTATATAGTGATAGGAGTTATGCTGTACTATTGTCAATGTCTGGCTCAATGTATAGTGATAGGGATTACGCTGTACCACGGTCATTGTCTGCCTCAGTATATAGTGGTAGGTGTTATGCTGTACAACCGTCAATGTCTGCCTCAGTATATAGTGATAGTGTTATGCTGTACACCGTATTTTCTGCCTCAGTATATAGTGATAAGTGTTCTGCTGTACCACCGTCAATGTCTGCCTCAGTATATAATGATAACAGTAATGCTGTACCACCTTCAGTGTCTGCGCCGGTATATAACGGTAGAAGCCATGCAGTTTTAAAATGTGTGTGTGATGGTGCCACATACAGGATCCACCCCAAGTGCCAAATACTCTAGGTACGCCCCTGCTACTGTATTTCTCTATACTTTCTCCTTTTTTTAACAATGAAGTTTTATGAAGTTCCCAAACTAAAACCTTCATATTCTCCAACATTCCCCATCAATATTTTCTGATGGTGAAGATAGACAAAGCCTGCTGGTCACTTACAATGATGATGATGCCTGCTGCTCATCAATTGCGGAACCCCACATGGTTAGTAATGCTCTACTTCTTGTTTCCCATTATAACATCTGAAACCTTTTCTCTTTAAGAATGTCAAAGATCCATGTAAATTCTAAAACCTAATACTGTTGTGTATCCTCTTGTACAAATTAAACACTTCTGAAAAATGACAGTATATTTGTATTTTATTTAGCTGCTCGTACTAAGCATCTTAAGCACAAGCTTCTGAATGTTGTTTGCTTTCTGAATGAGCTCGCTAGGACCCAACATGACATCAACTCATTTGTAGTGGACATTTTTACCCAATCGGTTAGTTTGCTTATTTGTAACTGTTGCTGGCAGAGCTTTTTCACATACTCTGCATTCCCCTCTTATCACCCTCTTCACATTCTAATTTATTTTTCCACTATTTTCATTACTACTTTGGTGCCCCATTTACTTAAACTGACAGTTTTTTCCCAATTTCCGTTCTATCTATGTTGATATCTACTGGTCTTCTTCTCTTGTTTTTGGTATCTAGTTACTTATGTTTGACTTATATGCTGTTCCCTTCAGTTTGGATCTCCATTTTCCTGTCAAGCTACCTTTTCAGTTAGTTGGTTCCAACTTCAGTCCCTCAGCTCCACTTACCAAAATATTTTCTATTCTTTTATTGCAGAACACGCTACTTTCTTTCACAGTGAATGGCAATTTTATAGGCGAGTAGGTTTACCTAATAAAAAGTATTTATACATTTCAAACAGGTGCTGCTCCTTTGAATTTTTGCACTGATATCCTTGCTGCTTTAGCATTTTTTTTAAAGTACACCTCTACGGAATCTAACACTTGTCTAAAAGATGAATGCATTCTCAAAATGAAAGTCTCTAAACTAAGTCTGGCATCTCTGTCTCATTTCCATTATTGCAAAAAAGCTTGCGATGAGAGAGACAGGGGAAACAGAGGAGCAGGTACTCACTGGATACAAATGTATCACCATCAATCATGAATGAAGAAAAGGTAGAAACATGAGCCAGGATAATCTGTCAAAGCTGTTTTTTCTTTATTTCTGAAAACACCGACCGGTTTTGGCGTTAACAAATGCCCTTATCAAGGTGAGACATACAAATGTTTTTCACAGGTAACCTTAAATACCCTCCCTATAAGGCCATGTGACCTCAATATGGCATAAGCTTCCACCACAGGACTTCTGGAAGGTAAGTGAACTACGAAGGGCGGAGAGGGTAGATAATGAGAAGTAGAGGGGGTATATAGTGAGAGAGGGGGAAGATTGTGAGAAAGGAGGAGAGGGGGTAGATAAGGGTAATAATAATATTGAAAATAATAAAGAGTGAGAATGAGTGAGAGAATGAATTTAGGGCTGCAACAACTAATCGATAAAATCAATAATAATCGATAATGAAAATCGTTGCCAACGAATTTCATTATCGATTAGTTGAATCAATTTTTATCGATTATAAAATGAGGGTTTTTTCAGAGCAAACACTTTGAAAAATCCCCCTCATTATATAATCTGTTTCAGTGACTAACAGCAGCATCTCCTACTTACCAGCCCCTCCCTGTAATCACTGTGACAACTGGCCCCGCCCCTTCCTTCTCCAGGCCAGAACCACATGGCTGTGACACTCATCTAACTGTAAGTATAACATTAGTATTTGGGCTACTGAAACTTAGGGGAAGTGGGGGTTAATTTAGGGGCACCCATTAACCACAGCTGCTCCTAAATTAACCCCAAACACCCCATTAATTTAGAAGCGGTTGTGGTTAATGGGGTGTTTAGGGTTAATTTGAGGCAGTTGTGGTTAATGGTGTGTTTAGGGTTAATTTAGGGGATGCTGTGGTT
>VKOC01023500.1:0-21090 GCA_009364415.1 Spea multiplicata
CCTGCCCTTGCCAACCTTGATCGAGTGCAATCAGTTCCCAACAGACAGAGATGAGATTCCTATACCTGAGGCAGCACTGCATCACAGGCATCTGAAAGACATAGCACATCTCATCCCTGCACTTGAACCCCAGGCTCAGATAGCACTTCTCCTTGGGAGAGACATCATCAGAGTCCACAAGGTGAGAGAACAAATCAACGGCTCCCATGACTCTCCCTATGCCCAGAAGCTGGACCTAGGATGGGTTGTCATTGGCGATGTTTGCCTGGGAAATGCTCACAAGCCTACCACTGTGAACTCCCTTTTTACAAAGACATTGGAGAATGGGCGTCCATCCCTTTTCCAGCCTTGTCCTAACAAATTCCTCATAAGAGAGAAGCCTGTTAATATTGTACATTCTAGACTTACAAGAAGTGTTAACACCAACCACCATCTCTTTGATGAAGGTGGAGATCATTTAGGATGCACAGTCTTCCAGAGGACAAAGGAAGACAACAAAATTGCCCCATCTATTGAAGACGAGAACTTCTTGAAGATAATGGAGCAAGGATTCTATAAAGATGAAGCGAACAGCTGGGTAGCACCGCTGCCTTTCAAAACACAGAGACCCCGTCTCCCTAACAACAGGGAACAGGCATTAAAACGCCTTTCCTCACTCAGACACAAATTTCAGAAGAAACCAGATATGAAAGAAGATTTCTTCTCATTTATGGCCAAGATATTTGAAAACAACCATGCAGAGGTAGCTCCACTCCTGAAGGAAAAGGAAGAGTGCTGGTACCTACCAATCTTCGGTGTTTACCACCCTAAGAAGCCAGGAAAGATCCGGGTGGTATTTGACTCAAGCTCCCAGCACAAAGGAGTCTCGCTCAATGATGTCCTCTTAACAGGACCAGATCTTAACAATACACTTCTTGGTGTCCTTATCAGATTCCGCAAAGAAGCCATTGCCATAATTGCGGATATCCAACAAATGTTCCATTGTTTCCTGGTCAAGGAAGAGCACAGGAACTTTCTGAGATTTTGCTGGTTCAGAGATAATGACCCCGCTAAGGACATTATAGAATACCGCATGAAGGTACATGTTTTTGGCAATAGCCCATCCCCTGCTGTCGCTATCTACGGACTCAGGCGGTCCGCCCAAGAAGGTGAAAAGGAATATGGGCAGGACGTCAGACAGTTTGTTGAAAGAGATTTTTACGTAGATGACGGCTTAAAGTCACTTCCATCACCTGAGGCTGCAATTAGCCTACTCAAAAGGACTCAAAGTACACTTGCATGTTCAAACCTCAGGCTGCATAAAATAGCTTCAAACAGTAAAGTTGTTATGGAGGCCTTCCCCCCTCAAGATCATGCCTGTGATTTGAAAGATCTAGACTTGGTAACAGACTCTCTACCCGTGCAGCGCAGCCTAGGACTCAATTGGGACCTCAAGTCTGACACCTTCACCTTTCAAGTTGACCAAGAGCCAAGGCCATTCACACGAAGAGGCGTTTTATCCACCATAAATAGCCTGTATGACCCACTTGGATTTGCAGCACCGGTGACCATCCAAGGTAAGACCCTGCTCAGAGAACTCACCTCCGCTACATGTGATTGGGACTCTCCACTTCCCCGTGAGAAAGAGGCATTATGGGTAACATGGAGAGACTCTTTGAAAGCACTATCCAATCTACACATACATAGATCGTATGCTCACACTCCCCATGCAGAAATTCAGTCCAGAAAGCTATGTATATTCTGCGATGCTTCAGTAAAGGCAATAGCTGCAGTTGCCTACCTTAAGACAATAGATGTTAAAGGTCAAGTCCACATTGGGTTTGTAATGGGTAAGGCCAAGCTAGCTCCACGTCCTGAGCCTACCATACCAAGACTGGAACTTTGCGCTGCTGTTCTAGCAGTAGAACTAGCGGAACTGGTTACATCAGAAATGGATGTAGAATTCGATGACACAGAATTCTATACTGACAGCAAAGTAGTGTTAGGCTACATTTACAATGAAACTAGGAGATTCTATGTCTATGTAAACAACAGAGTCCTAAGGATTAGGAAGTCTACACAACCTACCCAGTGGCGTTATGTACCAACTGATCATAACCCAGCAGATCATGCTACAAGGGCCGTACCAGCATCCCGCCTTAGAGACACTACATGGCTTACGGGGCCACCCTCCCTATACAAACCAGCACCTAACACTGCTAAGAGAGTTGTGTATGAACTATTGGAGCCTGAATCTGATACAGAGATCCGGTCTCAAGTTTCCACACTTCACACAACAATTTCCGACAGGCAGCTGGGATCCAAGCGCTTCCACAGATTTTCCACTTGGAAGTCGCTGCACAGACCTATAGCCTGCTTAATTCACATAACCAAATCATTTAGAACACCTACAGAATCAGAACACTGCAGAGGTTGGCACTATTGCCACAAACCACATACAGTAGATGAGCTCACACAGGCTCACAATGTCATCATCCATTGTGTCCAACAAGAGACTTATGCACAAACACTAGGCTGCCTTCAAAACCAAAAGAGCATTCCCAAAGATAGTTCCCTAAAGAAGCTTGACCCTTTTTTGGACACTAAAGGACTGTTGAGAGTCGGGGGGCGCATTTCTGAAGCAAAACTTGAAAGAGATGAAACCAATCCAGTAATAATTCCCAGTAATCATATTGCTTCTTTACTTGTGGAGCATCACCATGTACAGACCAAGCACCAAGGACGTTTGTTCACGGAGGGAGCCTTACGTGCAGCTGGACTCTGGATAGTTGGAGCCAAGAGACTTGTAAGTAGAGTCATTTTTAAATGCATTACTTGTCGCAAGCTCCGTGGCACGTTCCAGACTCAAAAAATGGCTAATCTCCCTGCAGACCGACTCAGCCCAGAACCTCCCTTCACAAATGTCGGTCTTGATGTGTTCGGGCCCTGGTCTGTCATCACACGGCAGACTAGAGGAGGCTTTGCCAACAGCAAACGTTGGGCCGTCATATTCACTTGCTTGTGTATTCGAGCTGTACACATAGAAGTTATTGAGTCCTTAAACACATCCAGCTTCATAAATGCCCTAAGGCGTTTCATTTCCATCAGAGGCCCTGTCAAACATATCCGCTCTGATAGAGGTACAAACTTTGTTGGAGCTTGTAAAGAATTGAACATCACTTCAACCCTTGACAGAGAACATGTAGAGAGGTATCTTTCTGAGCAAAGTTGTACATGGACATTTAACCCACCACACTCTTCTCATATGGGAGGTGCTTGGGAGCGTATGATCGGCATAGCCCGCAGAATCCTTGACTCTATATTCCTACAATTAGGAACTTCAAGGCTCACCCATGAGACTCTTACAACCTTCATGGCTGAAGTAACGGCTATAATAAACGCCAGACCTTTAACGTCCATAACCAATGACCCAGAAGATCCCTTCTTGCTTACCCCTTCTACTCTTCTCACCCAGAAAGTTAGTGTAGCTACAGCTCCTCCTGGTGATTTTGACACTAAAGACTTATACAAGTGTCAGTGGAGGCGAGTGCAAGCCCTGGCAGATGTTTTCTGGAACAAGTGGAGAAAACAGTACCTTTCCACCCTACAGACAAGAAACAAATGGCAAGATAGCAAACCCAACTTGGAACCCGGCACCGTTGTTCTTGTGAAGGACTCTCAGTCGAGTAGGAACGAATGGCCTTTAGGGTTGGTTACCCAAGTGTTCCCAAGCGCAGATGGGAAAGTCAGAAAAGTGGAGGTCAAGGTCGCCAGAAACAGTGGGACTAAACCTTTCCTCAGACCTGTCTCTGAGTTGATTTTGCTATTCTCCCCAGAAGGACCATTATAGATGGTATCCGTCGGATACCATGCGGGGAGTGTTATGCCTTTCAGCAAGTTTTTATGTTATGTTGTGATACTTATTTACTGTGTTTCATTGTCCTTAGAGGTGCATTTAATATCTGTACCTAGTGACCTTTTGCATACCACAGCCTGGTAGTTTCATACTAGCTGGATAGACAATTGTTACTTGTGAGCCACTGTAGCTACCCATCATCCTAGTGGGCCAGGAAATCAGGTCACAGGAAAAGTGTCAGCAGCCATCTTACTTTAACAGTTAAATAGTTCCAGTACAGCCCCAGAGTCATCCAGCTCCATCTTGGTTATCAGCCTGAAGCATCACTGGTAGGTTCAATCCTCTTTCCCTAGTTAGACTAGAGTGTCAGGATTGTATACTTTATGTACTGTATATATTGATTGAATGTTATTTTCTTGTTCATAGTTTTACTCTAACTTCCCTACAATAAAAGTTGAAATGTGCACCCAGCGTCTGCCTCAATGAATTGTTAAGGGAGAAGAGTTTAGCTGCCTGTCTAATTATACCTCAACCACGTGTAAGGAGGACAGAACAGAGATGTTTCACCATAAGTCATTTGCAAAAGTATTTCAAACCGATAAAGAGTTGAAAGAGTGGCCACAATCATCACGTCTCGAATTGTGCAGGGTAATGATCTCTATAGCATGTCTTGCAGTTTCAGGAAGGAGATGAGCGCAACTCTAAGAAAAAATAACCAGAGCAGGCTCCATAAGATTTTCCTTAAAATGCTAAATTATATGTTTTTACCCACTCAACACATGGCAAAACAGTTTTCATAATTGTGCATTTTCTAAATATTTGAGTGTGCTCTGCCAAGTGTGCTCTTTTTCTTCCCTCAAGGGTCATTCTTGCTATTTGTCTCAATTCCATTATTAGACAATTCTAGGGGAAAAAGTATCTACATAAATTATCATGTAGTAAGAGATGATATTGACAGTGATTCTTATTGCTCTGCATTACACAGAAATACTGCCATCAAATTCTGTGTTTGCTTAAATTGTTAAAGGGGAAGGGATTGCTTTTTTAAGGGGATCAGTGAAGTTTGGTGATTATTCTCTTATAATAGTGTTGTTTCAATGAAACATGTTGTGCTGCACTTAATAACATGGATTGTTTAGTTAAACCCACATGAGTTTGGACCTGCACATCTAGGCATTGGCATTGGGGGTACACTCTTAATGGCTTCTCTTCTAGCAGATCACCCTGGTGGTCCACATCCAGGCCAATGTGATGCTAGGGTCTTAAGCATACTAATTTTAACAGAGTTTCCACGAGTATGGAGTTCTGTGGAGGGACTGGGCAATTACATTTTAAATTGGTATTCTTGACTATTAAAAATTAGCATACATCTTTGTTTAGTTATTCAGCACTTTTTTAAAGATATATTTAATAATACTGTGTAGTTAACCTAACTTCGATAGAGCTCATTATAAAAAGACATAAAAAAAGACACACATCTAACGCAGCTGCACCAGTTTTTTAACCCTTTAAGGACAATGGGCCGTCCCTAAACCCATTGAAAACAATGCATTTTGAGCCCGTACATGTACGGGCTTTGTCATTAAGGGGTTAAAAAGTTACAAATATTTCCAAAGACACAAAATAATGAGCCAGATGGGTCTAGGTGGTCAGATGCATGCTGGGAAGTATATTCTCATCAAATGAGACTACTAATGACAGTAGAAATCTGTTGAATCATTTAAAAAAATGTTATCAGAACATATCAATGAGAGGGTTGGCAAGAGGAGCAACAGGAGGCAAAGCTGCTTTGATTTGAAGACGTATTCCTCTTTTTTTCACCAGTAATTCCATATAGAACCACCAGTATATAAGAAGCAATACATACAGCACTTGCACCTGCACGTTTCTCTTAGCTGTATTTGATAAAGATGTACCGTGTTAGCCATAGAAAGATAAAAATCCGATTTGGTAAACCTGATACCTTTATTGGCCTTCTGATATAACGGATTGCAAGCTATCTAGGTCTCTTCCTCAGGCATATTATACCCTGAAGAAAAGAGCTAGAACTTGTAATCGACTATACGTCAGTAAGCCAATAAAGGTACCATTTTTACCAAATTTGCTTTCTTTATTGCGTAATCTGTGTGCACACTATGTTATTATTTCTGGGGTTTATGCTTAGTCTTGTCCCCTGCAAAAGATTCCTACATTTTATGTCACGCTGAATAATGTAAAAAAAAATTGAGATCTACAATGCCTGACTGAGACCGGTAACGGGAATACCTGGGAACTCACTGTTTGATTTCCGTGCTTGGAATAGGGGTATTCGGCTCTGCCCGCTCCTTGTCCGGGTTCTGAGAAGTCCCACAGCTATTGTGGACTATCTGTGCCCACACATGACTGGCCACACATCTCCAACTAAACCTCTTCTTCACTACTCACCCTTTGGAACCAGCACTGAACGTTCCCAGGTGTGGTATTAACTTGTATTAACTCTGAATTATTCATTTGGCCTACTCTGTACATTTAACCTCCTTATCATAAAAAGAATTCTAAAGTTAAGTTAACCATGATGGTCCAAGGAGGACTTGGTGTGCAGCTAAATCTGGGAGGGGACCTCAAATAAATTTCCTTTAAACAGCTATGCTTTATGCAGGGTCAACCTGGCTCTTTGCACAGAGGAAGCTCATTAGAGTTGTCCCTTCATAATGCATACTGAAGTCAGTGAGTTGGTATGTTTAGTTAACTACAACAGGTGTTGCCATTGACATCTTAAGTAACATGGTATTTAGTCAAGAAAATACATTATTAAAGCGTGTTTTTTATTTAAATAACTCTGATAGTACTGATTACAGCTAAAATGTAGATATTGGTCAGCAACCAGGAAAGGCACAAATGGAAATAAAGAAATGGTAATCAACTGCAATTAAAACTATTTGAACATCTTTACATTTTCCATGTTATATTCAGGTTTACACTTCTATTTAAACATTACAAAATCTTCAACATATGCTGCACTTGTTATTATTATTATTTTTCATGATACTAAAACTTAAAAAAATAAAAAGGCCACACAATGTGTTAGTGGCAATCAAAAGCCACTGTTGGCTAAACAGATGGCAGCAGGGGCTGATAAAGACTTTTTTCTTCAGTTTGTTTTTATCTCCCATATAATTTTGCCTTTAATCATTTTGAGGGCACTGTCAATTGATGTATTGTTGTCTATATGTCCTTTAGTGTCTACATCCGGAATAGGATATTGTCTAAAGGTGTCCGTCAGGGTTTGCTTTTACTGACATTTTTATTGACACTGTGTTATAATATCACTTACAGTAATGTATAATGATATCTGAAAAGGATATGCTTATTAATACTTACATGCGTAATTCGGGGTCCTGGAGCAGCCAGACAAAAGAGCCCATTTTACTTCCCCTTAGCAGGTGTTATAAAAACGTGTCTTACTGTAATTATTGAATAACATTTACTGTATAAGTATATATACTGTGACAGTGTAAACCCCAGGGAGATGCTTAGTGTGGCATTTGGGTACAGGTGCTATCCAGATCGTAAATATGGGTCCCTGGGGTGGAGCAATTGGAGAGCAGGGTGGGCCAATGCTCCATTTCCCCATTTTGTGGAAACTCCATGCCGGGTTTCCCAGGAAGCAAGAAGTCCACAGGATCCGGTCCGGGATTCCTATGGGGCTGGCATCAGGCACAGGTGCTGGACATTAAAAACCCCTGGAGCCTGATACTCAGGGAGACTGTTGGGGGAAGAGGAAGTTCCCTGTGCTCCCAGGGCAAGGAGAGGCCCTGTACAAGAAGACCATCCCTGAGCCAAGTGAGGCAATACCTGCCTGGACATTGTGTGTGCTGTCTGGGGGAGGTTTTCCAGAGCCTGGCGTAGCTGGGTCTGGCTGGGAGGTCTAGTTAGTGGGTGATTAGGCTGGTCAGTCTGAACCAGCATAGTTTAGTTAGAGAGGGCTCCAATTGGGAGCTAGGTTTTTCTTTTTATGATTTGGTTTTTGGGGCTTAAGCGGTTAAAATAAAGCGCTGTTTTTGTTCAAAGCTGCTGTTCCTGACTCTGATTGCCCTAGAGGACTGTGCTTAGGACCCCTAAAAGTTACATGTGTGGCCCTCATGCTATAGGGTTTGTCACAATACACTGTTATGCTATCAATAACCATTAACTATTGAGTGTAAAGTCAGAGTTGGCAGGACTTATAACTTATAAACACAATAAGTCCTCCTTCTTCTACTGGACACTCCCCTGGTAACCTATCTTCTCCAGTGACCCTTAGAGACCAAGGTGATAGAAAAGGGAAAGTTGACCAAATGCCCTAACTGATTTGCCATGTGCTCTGCAGAGAAGAATGTCCATTAATGTTTGAGACCATTTTAAGGTATAGAGAGGCTTTGCCCATTGGATCTCTGCATCAGAACACCATTTCACTTCATTGGCATACAGTTGGTTGTCAATCATGCCTTCCTTTTTACAGCAAGGTACATACACTGCTTGCCTCCCGGACGTCCCTCGTAGGCAAAAGCTCCCACACTGTGCCGCGCTCCCAAAAATGACATCACTTCTCGGAATGCAGTGTCAGTAAGGGAGCTAAAGGCCACATCCTGTAAGGACTAAGGCACGTAGCTCCCTCACTGTGCTGCGTACTCAGAAATGATGTCTCTTTCTAGCCGGCTGTGTCAGTGTGAGAGTATCATTGCCAGTGTGGCGTCAAGGGAGACCGCATAATGGGACCCAGTCAGATCGCCACTTCGTGGGACTCATGTGAGATACGGGCCTCTCACAGCACTGGGCCCTGGAGCAATTAACCTGGCCCTGGAGGAATGCATACCACAGAAAGGGAAGATGCTTAGCAGTAGTACTTTTCAGTAACACTTGTGCTTTCTGACCATGTTTTTTCTCCTGTACGGATGCATCCTATTCCAGTCTAAATCCAACATACCTTTTAATTTGTTCATACCGGTTACTGTTTTTTCTTTCTTTTATTTACATAGTGTGTGCATGGACTTTAGGATCGTATTTTCCAGTAGGGATGTACAATAGTCATAGTACATCGACGTCGGGACTGTTTTCTGCTCATGAATGTTGTGTTAATGCCTCTTCACTACAGAGCCATTTTCTTATTTTTTTAGCTCATAGCCAGCCAGAAAGCTCATTATTACCGGTTATACAGATACATATCATACAGATTTACGGCTCCAAAGGCTCAACAAACAAGACCTACTTAAATACAAAACAGAGAATAATAATCTTAGTAAAGCAGCTCTAATATCTTCACCACACTAATGATCCACATACTGGTAATACAGTACACAGCCCAATTCATAAATACTATAAGCGTATGGTGCAGCCCGCCTTGTTTACTGTACAATATAATCCTGATTATATAACTGATCATTAATGTTAACTTTTTCAGAGTGCAACATTTTTCCGATGTATCCTTGACATTGCGATGCATCTCCACTAGAACCGACGATTCTGCTGCAGACACAAGACGTTTCTTTTTTATTGCAAATAGCTCTCCCAGAAGTGCACGGTTGATTGCAATAATTATACCAGAGTAAAGTATAATATATGTATTACTGAAGACACTAAAAATATTGAAAGCGGAATAACAATTTTAAAGAGAATTTTTCCGAATGCGTAGTCGGCAGCAGGTGCCGCGTTAAGCTTTGTACTGGGTTTATTTTTAAAAACGCTAATCACAGTATTTTCCGTTGCGCGAAATAAAATCTTTTTTGGAAACTGGCATCATCAAACCTACGGCGCTAAATAACACCACTCAAGGTTTGGAACCAGAAGTTGCTTTATGTACGTGAACACAATGCAAGATGGCTCGCTAGCAAGTAAGTTCAAACTGCCTAGCACAGATATAAATTTAGCCTAAGTATGTAAGACGGTCAAAATAAGGGCAGTTATTTTATTACAGGAATGGGCATAAAAGGCTATAATGGAGACTGTTATTGTTCTATATGGTTTCTTTGCACTACAGCACTCAGTGTGTTAATAAACTGATATCTTAGATCTCGGTTTCGTGACAGGTAGTAGGGAAGCAGCTGGATTGATCGAACCTCTTTGGATACATCTTTTGCACATTCAACCTGAGTATGCATGGTTGCCATGGCAAAGGGTTATGTTCTACAATGTCACAGGTTTCCAGCCGTTACCAAATATAAACTCTGTAAGGCACATAAAACTTGTACTGTATATGTAACAACAGTTTCCGGAACTTTAAGTAAAATTAGGAGACCATCTGCTTTGACATCTCTCGCTGTGAGATGATATTTTTAAAGGAACCGATAGGAAGACAATGGGTCAGGTACAGACCTTAAACCAGAATACTCTTCAATGGAGGACAAATTTGAACATCCACTTGATGAACACAACTTAATTCATGATAACGTAACTAACTACGAGCTTCTTGACACTTATGTTTTCTCTGCTTACTTAAGTCGGAGATACCTGGGGTTAGAAAGGAAAAATTAGCTTTGAGCGAAAGTGCAATGAGACGTTTCAAAGAGTACAGCATGACATCAATTAAACAAGCAGGTGCAAGATGTCATTTTTTTTTCTAAGAAATTAAAATTAGTCATTTCAAAGGAGTTTGAAAATGCCTTGTAAACTTGCTGCAGGAATTAAGTGTTCCTAGGTACAAACATAAAAAAAAGATTAAGAAATAATACAATATTCATTTGCAGATGTAAGTTTCCTAAAACATTTGGTAAACCTGTAAAAATCTGCTTTAGGAACTCTACACAGGTCCACATTTATACCCCAGGTGTCAATTAGCACAATGTTTAGGTCTCCATGTACCATCACAGTCAGGACCTAAGGTCTAAGCGTAGTCAAAGAATAGGATGTTAGGTCAGGACAGGCAGCAAACCAGGTATCAAAAAGGTCAAAAACACAGAGAGAAAAGTGCTCCCAAAGAAAGTTCTCTACACATACAAGCATATGTAGTTTGGATCTGGGTTAAAAAGACACCAATGCGTGAAATGCAATAATAGCTTCACAACGCCAACTCACACTCCACGTGACAGAAAGGGATAACAGAAAGTACTATACACATGTGTAGAAGGAACTTCTACTACCACATAAGACCCCGTCATCATAAAAGAAGCATATGCATAAAGTGAGCAAAAAAACAGCAAATATATATCACCATCTGTGCCTTGATCATTATCTAATGATGGGAGTAGTGATGTACCATTGTCAGGCTCAGTATACATTGATGGGAGTCATACTGTGTCACCATTAGGCTCAATATACAATGATGGGAGTTATGCAGTACAACCATCAGTGTCTGGATTACTATGCACCACTGTCTGTGTCTAGATCACTATGTAATGATGGGAGCTGTGGTGTACCACCCGGAGTCTGGCTTACTCTTTACCGAGATTTAGACTTTATACTTCACTTGCCTGATATAGAAGCTACACTGCAAATGTATCCACTGTACACCAAGGATGTATGGTAGTGTTTTTGGAAACTTGGTGATATAATCTGTGTCACAATAACTAGGCAAGGCTAAATTATGCTAATTGTGTGGGTTGGACAGAGAAGGTGTGCCTTTTATCAAATGAGTGTGGTCAAATTCCTATTTTTTTAAATATTGATGTGTCTGTCTGCCAGTGCCTGTCCTGTACCATTCGCTGCCTCTGCTGCTGTGGCTCAATCTCATCCTTTACTCTGAGGGACCAATTTAAATATTTTTTAATTTGAGAGGAAATTCAATGTCCTGTACCATGGGGCTGGATGTGTCTACCTGCCAGAAGCTTCCCAGTGTTCTATAGTACTATAACATGCTGCTAGATGCGTGAATCCATTGGTGTAGTCTGGATCTCTTCCTACACTTTAAGATGCTGCTACTGTAGGTGAAAGGTGAGTCCAGAAGGTGCCAGGGACCTCCGCCACTGAAACACTCCCCATTTCAGAATATAAAAACCTCAGAATTCTGTTCCAATCGAATTGTCAGGAAACAAAATTTGTTGTCCGAAAACAAGTGCAGCATAAACAAAATTAAATTATTATCCAAATCAATTTTGCTTGCCGTACACAAGTATACCAGACATTCCATTGTGCCTTCCTACCCACTCAAAAGGAAGGACAGGCTCCTCCTCCAAATACAAGAAGTATATCATCTGTATTACATATTTACCTGGCTATTGCTGTGATCATTTGAAAGCATAAAAAAATATAATAAAAACTATTATTGTGTGTGTGTCTTATTTATATATTCTCCTGATGTATATATATCATGCCAAAATGAACTGCAAAGATACACACAGTGCAGGAGATATCTTTCCATTATCCTGGTGGGAGATCAAAAAAGGAGATTGCTAAATTTGGACTAATCAGAGATAGTTCATCATGTTCAAAGCAGAACTAAGGAAGAACAGATGGTATTCCATCCCTAAAGTAGACCAAAAATTATTCACATGCGAAGAAAAAAGAGGTAGTTACTAGTACTGGTTAATAGTATATATATATATATAATATATATATATATATATATATATATATATTAAGGTAAATGTGCTTCTCGTTGTTAAGTGAAATAATACTTTGCTTTTGTTAGGGTGTAGAACTAGTCTGGAGTCCAGAGGCATGGTGGTATACATTGGTATGGAGGCTCTGCAGGTCTAAGAAGCGGAAGATTATGTAGTCCTCATAATGCGGAGCTCAACAAAGTCAAGGTACCAAAAGGGAGCAGCCAAGATTCGTAGTTGAGATGGACCAGTAGTCAGGGCAGGTTCTTGTTGTTCTGTACATGACAAATGGTTAAGCATTTGGAAAGAAACCAAGTAAGGTTAGGACACTCATGGGTAACTCATGGGTACCCTGAATGCTTGTGGCAACACTATTATAATTATTTGCCTTTCAGCCCAAGAGTACATTAACATGTTGCCAGATTTGGATTATATTATGATATAATACAAAGGTTTGTTCATCATGGAAATTTTCTTTCCACACATAAGGGATTTGTTATCCTTCATGTGTAGCCTGCAATTCAGCGAAGATTAAAACATTTGAGCCGCAACTAGTGGTTTTAATGATCTTTATGACTGAGTTCCCACTGACGCTTAACACATCAGTAACACTCACTCTAAATTAGTGAGATTTACAGATAATCAATGGGAGTAGGCAGAATTTGTTAAATTATCCTTACAGTTTTAAGCAGCAGTTCACTTACCATTTCCAAATGTATACATCTTTCTGATGAACACTGTCTACTTCTGCAAATACATGTGTTAAAGGATGGGATTGCATGGTAAAATGTAGAAATGCTAGAAGTGTTCTATATCTATCTCTTCTGTTGATGCTTAACCAATACGCATTGTTTAAATGTGCTGATCCAATTACTTTATTGAATTCCACATTTTGTAAATAAAGACATAATTCCTATTACTTATGAATACCCAAAACATCCCAATAATTGTGTAAGACTGTGTTCCATTGATTTTTTTTCCTGGAAACACTTAATTGTCATAAGACATAAATGCATGCACATACCATCAGTCTATGGTATTGTCAATACGTACAGATCATGCCACACTACAGCCTGTGTGACAATGATTTCAGCTCACCCACAATATGTGGACAGTGTTGTGATGTTTCATGGGAGGCGCAACATGATGTTGCAGGTTGTTTCCTCCACCAGTCTTTATCTCTTTTCAACATGCACGTTAGCATGAGCTTGCATGAGAGTTATGGTTTTTACATCCTAAATTAACTATACATTCCCTGTCATCCCTGGTGAATTACTATGTAAGGAGCTGAGTTAGCTCTGCATGATGCAAAGAATATGTATCTGCACCGTCTACTCATGGGCTGATCTCGTTATCGTCGATGGTATAATAAAAGGTAACTGCAGGTCACTGCATATCACTAGCTTCATATTACATCCCTAAGGACTCAGACATGTAAAAGTAAAGTAAGGTAAACCCAAAGTAAAACCAAGCAAGCTGGGGCTTTAACTTTTTTACAACCCCCGCCCTCCCCAAAAAACGAGTAACCTTAACAAAACAAAAAATAGATTGTCTTTGTTGGTAAATGGGTTGGTAACACCTGGCAAGCGTTTTCTTTTTTGTTATAACATTTCAAAGAATGTTCCGGTGGAAGTGTAGGTTTCAGCGTCTAATTAAAATGAAATGAAAAGCCTGACATCTGAAAGTTAAATGTAAATGTTTTTTGAAAACTGAGACAATATCAGTTTTAAATATCATAAGAATACTGCTTTTATTCTGCAGTTATTCATTCGCTTCACATAAAATGTGATATGACAAAAGAAGGAATAATCTTTGTGTTTCCTCACTGGAGAAGAGACAAGACAAGAGATACAGTTGATGTTATCAAAAATAGGAGAACACACACGATGGGAATTGTAGCCTTGTGGGCCATTTTAAACCAGGCACCTACATCGTGTGGTTAAACTCTCAAACACACAGGAAGACGCAGAGGCTAATACACCCCCGATCCTAAATTTAGAAAAAAACCCATAAAAATGCTTTCTGGTAATGCAACAAATGAATCAGATCATAGTTACAAGAGATATTACAAATGCACAGAGGGAAGCGGGGATATCAATTAAAGTATAGAGTACATATCATTTGGCCTTTATAGCTGGGTCAATGCGGAAGGTACATAGTCTGCTATTTGGAAAATACAGCCCCGGGCAAGCAAATATTTCAGATGCTATTGGCTGGCATAGAACATGTGGCCAAATGTATACAGGGCTTGAACAAATTCCAATCCTAGGTTGAACAAAACCCAAGTCAATAAGCTAATTTATCATCAAAGCTAATGGATCCCATTACTTTAAAAACAACCCTATATGTGCGAGGTTAGTGCATCCTGCATAAACCTACAGTGCTTGGAATTAATATAACTGCCCCATGAATGTATGTTTTTGGATTTTTTTAGAAACCACCACAATATCTGTAATATTTTAAATCTGCATGAATACATAAGAACAAAACTATTACAAACCTACAGAGTTAGGAATAGACATGAAGATGTAGCCAGCCAAAGATATAAATATATAAAGTACTGCATTACTAACTTGATTAACAATGAGCCAAATGCCACAGGGCCCTTGGTGGCACTTTAAGATCAGTGGATGCTTGATGATGTCAGTACAGCTGATGGGTGGATATGCATGGCAGCATGCTACATTGTTTATGCTCATGTAACAGCTAAAGCTTGGCCAAAATCGGGTCAATTAACAGAACAATGATCCCAAGCACATCAGCAAACCTACAACAACAGAATGACTTACCCGCTCCGTCGTCCCACGCCGCTCAGGTCCCCTCAGAGGTTTACAGCAGCGGGACCTGCTTCGAGGACCTCCTATTGCCGTCTCCGATCTTTTAAGGTAGTGGGCATGAGCTCCTTACTCGCTACCTTGCAGACCGTAAGGCAGACGGCGCGTCTCCCTGGATGGTGATGCACATATATGACCACAGGTGACCTCAATTGTCTCGTTCTCGCTCCTGTCTGCCTATTTAAACGCTGCACCTTCATTTTCTCACTACCCTTGGTTGGTGTAAGTGCGTACCGTTGTTCCTGCTTGAGTTTGATGCATTTAACCAGCTGTGACCAGGCTTGACCTTGACTCTGCTTATTTTTCAGTTTTGTTTGACTGAAGCTACATTGTAAAGAAGAGTGGGCCAAAATTCATCCACAGCTGTGTGAGAGACTGATAAAGTCGTACAGAGAATGATTACTTGTGATTACTTGTACTTACAAGTTATTGCTGCTAAGGTTGGTTCTACAAGCTATTGATTCATAAGGTGTACTTCGTTTCTCACACATGGCTTCTCCATTTTGGCTTTACTTTTGTTGAAAAGATCATAACACTGTGTAATATGTCATGTATTTTTGTTCATCTTAGGTTGTATTTACCTAATTTTTAGACCTGTTATGGAAAAGACAATATTATTTTCTCATATGTAAAACCATGGACTTCAAAGAGGCTGTACGTTCTTTCACACAACTATATATTATGCATTCTAAAAATCACACACTGCCAAATGAAGAATCATATTTTGTAAAGGATCTGCCAACACTTTTCTCTCACTGGAATGGGCTGTCAGTAGTTAAAGGACAATGTTTATCTGAGACTGCTTATAGGAACCCTTACCTATTTTTAATATTATAATAAAGAATAAAGCAGGTTACGGGGGGGGGGTAAATATGGAAGCATATTACAACCTACCATCACCCAAAATAAAACCTTATCTAAAGCAACATTACTTAATTAATGCCAGAATTTCCATCAAAACTAAAAATCTTCTCTCATCTCTATTTCTATCTTATAATTTACTCTGCCCTCCTTATCTCTCTTATATATATATATTGTTATTTTGCATGATCAATCCTTTGTTGTGTCAAACTTAGAACTTTTCAAACCTCATAAAACTTGATTTCTTTTTATGATGTACAATATTTTTCTTCTGTCTCCTGCTTTGGGCTCTCCTCCAGGCTATAGCAATTTAATTTCTAGCCTAATGTCCTCTTGTGAGGCCAGCAAGCATGGATTAGATGACTGTCTAATTCAGCATTCTCCAGTGGTAAGAGTTGTATGATATGTGCATCTCTCTTCCTGTGATATTATTGTCCCAAACTAGGACAGGTGTTCCTGATGCCCCAAAGCTTTGCCTGAAGCCTATACATATCAGGTACTGTGTGCAAATGCTATACCCTCCCAATGGCCGTAGATGCCACTCAGAACCTCTCAGATGTTCCATTATTTGAAAAAACACAATTTACTCATATGATGAAGTACAGACATCACCGTGATTCACATTCATCAGAACACAAAGAAATGTAATGAAAACAAAGTGTATAGAGAAGCCAGGCACTGATCTGTGACCTGGGGAGATTATGCTCTAAAAGAATTTTAATGACTGTAGAAAAATGAGCTTTATGTCTGTTTAATAACAGTTGATTATTTAAAAATAAGTGATGCACTGGTTACAATTGTGTTTAATCACAAAAGTTACCTTTTACTATAATCCATTATATATGCTAACATTTGTATTGATTTCTAAAGTAGTATCTACAATATTGGATAGTATTACATACTGACATACAATTCTATGAAATTAATGGTACAGTATAACACAAAATGAGTGTTTTGATACTGTAGCTTAAATTGCTGGTTCTGATAGAAAGGTGTCAGAACACACAGTGCAGTGTTGCGCAGCCGCATACCAGTAAAGGTGCCTACACTAACTCCTGTCCACTGGGCCTACAATGGGCATGTGAGCCTATGAAGTGGACCATGGAGTAATGGAAGAAGGAGGCCTGGTCTGATGAATCACATTTTCTTTCACATCACATAGATGGCCAGGTGCATGTGAGCCGCTTACCTGGAGTACATATGGCACCAGGATGCATCCATGGAGGCTTCAACTTGCAACTTACAGGACTTTAACGATCTGCTGCCAACATCTTGGTGCCAGATACCACAGCACACCTTCAGAGGTCTAGTGGAGTCCATGCCTCGATGGGTCAGGGCTGTTTTGGAGGCAAAAGGGGGCCTACACAATATTAGGCAAGTGGTCATAATGTTATGGCTAATCAGTATATATATATATATATATATGTTATGAAAAAAGCAGGCCTATGTTGCAACACAAGGATAGCTCATGGCAAAGCTGCCCCCTGCATGTGTCTCAGGTGGCACTTTGACAGAGGCTGCAATTTGCACCAAGGCATGCTCTCTCAGGATAGATTCATGGAGAAAGAGGAGCATTTCTACACCTCTCTTTCTCCACAAAGCTATCTGTATTATTGTTGCTTTTCCCTGTTCTGGCTACAAAATCTGAAAATGGAAGGATTTGGAAAGGCGCTTCCCTCAGTTCAGCACAGTTCAGACCTTACAGGCTATCTCTCCTTCCATTTCACACAATCATACAGGTTCTCCCTCCCTGCACACAACAGATTTGGCAGGTTGTCACTCCCAAACTGCACACAATACAATCCACCAGGCCCTCCCTCCTAGCACACAGCAGATTTGGCAGGTTACTACTCTCTTCCATTTACAGTGTTTTATGTACATGTTTATAATTGAAACAGCCTAAAAATCTATATTTAAATGTTCTTGTATGGTTAGGTCAACTAAGCTTTCTGGCCAGCACCTACATCGCCACAAAGATACCTCATTAATGGAGGTCTATTGGAGAGTAACAGGCTCCATGGTAAGCCATTCCATGTAATTATATATTACCAGAATTTGGGTAGTTCACAACCCCAACCCGAAACCCCATAGAACAAAAACAGAATATGCAATACTTTTTAATGGCAGCTTCCAGTTCTTTTGATTCTAAATTAGATTTTTTTTATACATCACAACTGAAGCTCTTGTAGCGCAGCTTCCAGTTCTTTTGTTTCAAAATTAGATTTTTATTATTTACAACTAAAGCTCCTAAAATTCTAATAAATATTGCATTGTAATTTTACACACACACACATATATATATATATATATATATACACACACACACACACACACACAGTATATACAGTACATGTATTACAACATCAGTAACTTGAATTTATACCCCAGTAAAACCAGTGCAGTTTCCAAGACAGGAGTAACCCTTCTTGAAACTAAATTACTCTCACACTTAGGGTATAGCTTTACCGGGATTCTGCTATTATTTGTATATGCGCTTAAAAACATGAAAAACACCAGATATTACATTTTTACTTAAAACTATTGTAAGTCAAAGTATTAGAATTGAAATTGAAATCCCTCACTTTTCTTTTCGCCTAAAGCTTATATATGTATTGAAATACATTGCAATGTATCACAGACGAGTTGTTTGCCATTTCTACAGTATCAGTAAATTTATAACTCGGCGTGTATAGCTGTGACAACTAGAACATCAATTTAACATGACTTGTGTTTCTGGTTATAAATAACAGGTGATTTACTTTCTATCTTTGTTTGTTTTATTTTGGTGCCAGCGTTAAAATTAAACCCTGGAAGTGATGCTCTATGGCCATTACAATTATTGTGTGCAATTTCATTTTCTCAGTTGTTTCTGAACTTTAATAACTCGTGGGCCAATACACAATGCTAAATATAATAAAGCACAGGGCACACAAATGCCATCCAAAAAGCATCAAACAGCCATATACTTGCTAGTACACCACCTAAAACAGAGGGACAGAGTACGACCCTGAGTAAGATCCTGGCCCCATGCACTTTTCTCAAGAGAAGGATCTAAAGTCCTAAGCCAGCACATATAATAACATTATTAGACACCTCAGGCATTGAACATTAACAGAATACAATATAGGTTAAACTCAAAAGTCATGAAGTTTTGAGCAGGAGAGGATATGTAGAAGTCAGAGATGTTTCACACACCCAGGAGTAAAGTGTGGATTATATCCAGGGGCGCACCTAAAAACCACCGGGCCCTAGTGTGAAAAATTGCCCCTGGACCCCCAACTTCAACAGCTAGTCTGTGCCATCATTGGCCCCACACAACTGGTTCTGTGCCTTCTTTGCCCCATGCCCCCTACAAACATACAACATATGTAAACACACTTACACAAATTACACACTTACTCATACTCATGCCAAAAGAGGTTGGCAAAAAACTTAACTAGGAACCTGTAAATTAATCGATGATGAAGTTCCTGCTGGTAGAGTGAATGCCTGAAAGCACTAACATGCCTATAGTGTAGAAAAGTATTTTCAGATATTTCCTTGACTTTAATACAATAAACAATGGGGATTAGGACAATACCACGGTAAGTATACTTTTAAGGAAACAGTATGCTTCTCCCTTTTCAATATCATTTTGTCTCCATTCTTCATATGAAATATTTGTTCATTTTATATGACAATAATATATGACATACTGTTTGCAAGTTTTCAATATGCTGATACAAAACATATATTTAAACTATTTGGACTATTTAGATAAATAGATATTAACATGGCTTTGAAATAGAAGTTTTTAAATTGGATTTATTACCTTTTTTTGTTTCACAGCTGATTTATCTTATCGACATTCACCAAAATTCTTTTTTTTTGTCATTTTTGTGAGTACAGAGGCTACTTAGGGATGTGGAGGGGAAATTACAGACGCCTACAGATATGAAACATCACTTTGAAGAGCGTGGGTGTGAAGCAAGCTCATTGTATACACAAATTAAGTAGTGGGGGTAATAAAAAAAGATAATCGTACAAGGGAGTCAAAAGTCTAAAGAATAAACTGTTCTATGGTCAAAGCTGGCCTGAGGTCACGCCAAAAAGTGATAATTGTTGAACTACTAGTATTTTGTGTTTTAACAAAATTCAGCCCAGGTATAGCTTTCTTCATCTCTACTTGGCATTGACAGTTTTTGATATTTATGGGTCCATTTAAAAGTAAATTATGACTTTAACTGTTTATAAAGGAAGTAAAAAGGCATTTTTTAAGTGTCATTATTATGCATGTGTGAAATAATCCTGTAGGTCTGCTATCTCTGCTGAAACTTGATCTGTGTGTATGATTGTATTACCTTAGCAGGATTGTGGCCATTGGATGCCTTGTAGACCAGAATTTCTTGAAGAACACCTGAAGACTATGACCACTATTATTCAAACTTTCCCTCACCTATTATTGACTGGATACCTTTTAGATAGAACGGTAAGGATAAGCATAGAACAGTTTATGAAATGTATACAAGATATCAAAGGACTCTTAGCCAATTTTCTCTTGGCAACATTTACCAAGGTTTTTTTCCAACACAGATGTTGTTTTCACAGATATAGGATCCAAATTTCTGAGAATCTTAAATATTCAATTCCACACATTTTAGAGAACAGGACATCGAAAATATTTTCTCAGCCAGCCACCGAGCCTGGTGAGAAATACAACTTCATTCTAAGCTGCGGAAAGCAATGTATTATAGCAAATATTCTACACAACAGTTAGAGAACTCAAACGGTGGCCATTTGCCAGTTCTGAGTCTTCTTAAAATATGAACTTAGATTCTTGCAACCACAGCTAGAGCTTAGTCCTGCACTTGAACAGGTGAAGAGTGTACTGAAACCAAGCAGAAAACATCCAAACATAGAGTTTGGATAGCAAGAACCATTTGGCCATTTTTCCTGCTGCAGAAACACAGACCTTAATCAGTCCTTAGATTCAGGGCAGGTTAATGCCTATCCTATCATCCTATCCCATTCATGTTTAACTTTTTCTCACTGTATTAACCACTACCACCTCAGCAGAGGGGTTGTTCCT
>VKOC01023505.1:0-35247 GCA_009364415.1 Spea multiplicata
TCTCAGCACATGGATTTAAGGATAACATATTCAATTTCCCCTTGAGATGCTCTTCACATTAGATAAAATTGAAAATGTTATGCCATATCTATTAAAGTCAATTAAGTATATCAAGGTTAATGTTATGACAATGGATATGATGAAAAATTAATAAAAGTTAATGACTTAATTTCTATTGTAAAAATGTGTCTCAGGTGATTTGAATATAGCATGGACTTTTGTCTTTCCTAATAGTACCCAACTCAATGTTATCACACAGATTGACTATATATTCTATATTATAGTTGTTTTAGAGTGCCAACTACATAGATGGAACATAGTTGACTCAAAAGGACTAAAGTCCTTGTGTGTGGCACTTTGAGGTCTCCTCTATGTGATTGTTTTAGGGGAGATGTCAGTGTCTAAGAACTCTAAACCATTGTCTACATTTGCTGAACTCTAAACCATTGTCTACATTTTATCTCTGTTTCAAGCTATTTAGGAAGCATTCCAATCACTCCTATTTGCTTCGTTATCTCAAGTCTACTGCTAGTGAAGCAGCTGTACTCCATTTACTACTCCTGTATATTAATATTGCCTGATTCTTTATGCCTCAGACCTAAGGAATGGACTTGACCAAGACTGAACACTTGTGACCCTAATCCCCGAAAGGCATTCATTCCTCACAGTGTGGCTTGCTTGTTTTGTTCTGCTGTTGAAAATCTGTTCATTTTGAATACGGGGAAGCCTTTCAGTCGAACATTGTTTAGCCCTCCACTGCTGGAAATAATTGTGTGAGATTCCTGTTTGAACTCCTGTTAAGGATTACACCCCAAGAAACCTTCATCTCCCAACTTTCTGCAAGTGTTGTACATCCGCACCTGATCCTCCTACTCCATTTACTTTTCACTTGATTTAATTCTGTTTATAATTCCTCTTTATAGTATCTATTTTATACAGTAAGTTGAAACTCCAAATTGATGTTCTTACCATTACTAAATTTACCTTCAAACTACATGGTCTGCAGTTAAGTTCCTTTCTTAATATCACAACTTGTCACTGTCTTAAAGGAATAGTGTACCTAGAAGTCAAGCAACTTTATGCTTATTACAGTTAACCCTAACAGAAGCATAACAGGAGGCTCCATAGTCAACTGGGAGCCATATTACCACCTTCGCTACTTTTAAAAGAATGAGACTTCCATCAAAGAGGAAAGGCTTCTTTTTTAAAAGAGAAATCTGATCAATGCATTTAGTGCCAGCACACTGTCAGATGATCTATTGTAACACAAGCTGGCCTCCATACTGGTAAAAAAAACCTGCTCTCTACTACCATGCAGTGATCAAGTAAATGAGTAAGTTACTTTTGGTAACTTTGGTAACTTTTGGTACGGCAAAGCAGTACCACTGATTCAGCTCCTTGGTAAGCAATATAGCCATGCAAAATTAGATAGGACTTGGGATACTTTGGGAGGACTTTGACATAGTGGTGGGGTAGTGGTGGGGTAAGCAATATATGACCATATTAGATGGTATTCATTGGGTATGGGCTGAATTCTTGCTTTGTTTTGTGTATAGAATTGAATGTAACACTTGCAAAAAAACCTCTATGAACAAGTTTTAAATAACATATACATATTCATTTTACTGCAATGCAAACCCAACTATAAATAAACATCTTAATAAGGAAAATCCAATTTGTTTAAAGCCATGCAATGAAATACTTCCAAATCAAGAGGTATAATTATGTTTAATTTCTCTAATTTCCAAAACATACATTAAACATGAAAAGGTGAGTATGCATCTAAATTAGACTTTTACTATCAGTAAATTTGCAGATTATTATTTTTTGTAGGAAATCTCAATATGTACAAATATTCAAAAATAATAAAAATAAAGATATTTCACCGTATATATATATATATATATATATAATTTGTCACCTAAAATGTATACCTAATTTGTATAAGCGACATAAGGTACATCGTGACAAAATAGAATTGAAGTAATCATGGCCTTTTAAAAAAATTAGGTACATATTGAAAAAACCTGCATATCTAGATCCGCACGCACATAACTCAATGGGTAAAAATAATTATGGAAAACTAATCTATAACTTATGAAGAAACAGTTACGTCAATTGTCACATCTGTATTCGGACACGTGTAAATTAAAATATACCATATGTATTATATTAGTAAATGCAGCATGAAAGTGTTCTTGTAGAACTTTTTAGAGATGTTTAAGTTCACACATTCGGTACTAGAATTGTGATGTGGCCAATAAAGCTAAACTCCACAGCTTCTATAGCCCAAGCCATTGTGCATGATGAGCCTGTTGCATGTCACTGTTTTATTAGTGTTTTTTGATGACTTTGCTTTCCATCAAGTCTTTCTGTTTAATTTGAGGTTTTGGGGTTTATTCATGCATTAAGACAGCACTGGTTACAGAATATACTAAACAAATACCTACCTTACAGTTTAATAGATTTTTTTCTTTGCTTAAACACAAAAAATGTATTGTGCTTTAATGGTCTGAAAACGGTGTCTTAAAGCATTGTGTGAACGGCAACAGTAAATTTGTGACACATTTCTCGAACTTTCCCTTATGGTCTTTGGTGTGTTGGGCACACAAACACATTGATATGTAGCACTGGAATATTTTATATGCATAAATTAGGAAACATAATGGTAAGGGTTTTACATTGGTAGATAGAAATAAATGGAGATGTTAAAGTAGCTGGAGAAGAATGATTATGAATGTTAAGCTGAAAAGATGTGTGGACTAGATTTACTACTTATGATCCTTTTTCTAAATGTTTCACTGGAAAAGAGAGATGTATCAATATTTTACTGACAACCATAAATCCGAGTGGGGGCTGATAATGTTCATACAGTTTATTCATTATCAAGTCAGTGTTGTAAGAGATCCGAGTTATCTTGCATTGGCACCTTTGAACATTGCGATTGCAAGCTGCCAGCCTAGAATAAATGTAGGGTGTACAGGCAAAACATATTTTTCGTCCATCTCCCCTAACGTGATTCCTCTTCAAGTAAGCTATGTAAACCTTTGCAAAAAAAAAGTTTTTAGTTTTTTTGTTTTTTTTCTCCAGGAAGACTTTATTGGCCGTTCTTACAGCATTCTCACTTACGGCAAGGGCTATTCTTTGTAGGTAAACATGTTAATAGGGATGCTTAAACATACTAAGTAAAAACAAATATTTCCCTATCAAAGAGCAGTGCTGAAACGTTTATAATCCATGATTAGTACTCTGCTTTAATTTTAACATTAATTTCTGTCTGGTATGAATGTGACAATTACTACACTGTATATGTATCAATCTTCTGCTACATTGTGATACTGTGCTTATGCATAAATGTAATATATGAAGAACTGGTTTATCCAGGGGATGTTGTTTGAATTTCACATAAGAATGATACATTAATTCGTGATTTGGTACCATAATATATAAATATTCCTATTAAATTAGTTTCTGAGAGGACATATTCCATCTAAAATGTACCGTGTCTGTAGTTTACTTACTAAAACAAATGCAGTATGGACGCCTTTCTAATTAAATGGGTTTCCAACCCCTGTCCTCAAGGGCTGTAAATGGGCCAGGATTTTTGTGTGCAACATCCATTTATGAGATATGAACGCAACAATGATGTGTCCCGCCTAAACACCTAAATAAACAAGATAAAATGCAACTTTTAATAGTATAATTTAAAACACCAAACCTTCAATATATCATGTACTGCACTTAAAATAAATTTAGCTTCACCACAAAAGAAAAGAAGTCATAAAGCAGAATCCCTAATTGTAACAGATGATGGACCCCCGTTTTAACATATTGTATGTTCACTGTCTTGTTTTCATTTGTACGTGTCTTCGTGTCTCATTGTCTCTTCTATATTTATTTGCATGTTACTACCTAAATCCTTGTACTACTGTTGTGCATTCAACATTACTATTTGTGTGAGGAGATTGGTATGGTGCTGTTGCTGTCTGTGTAATCCATTGTCATTGTATTATGTGTTAGTTGTGTCATCCTGTTTCTGTTTATGTGAACGCCCCTTCCCCTGGCAATGCACCATTATAAATCATGCCTAGTCCCAATAACGTGTATGTTCATTTGCATCCTGACTAGTGTGTCCTGTTATGACAGGTGGTATAGTTCTTTGAAAAAAATTCTTTCCCTGAAGCAGCACTTTTACTCAGTGAACCAGGAGCACTTTTACTCAATGAACCAGACCGACTTCCCAGTCTTATAGCTGGCGTTTGTTACGAAGAAGTCAGCAAAGGTCCCTTCAGGCAGATTTTAATGAATCTACCCAGCACTGAGGAAATGCATTATGTATCCTGTGTAGCATAAACATCAGGAGCAACTGTTTATTCACTAATCAAGGAATTAGAAAGTGTTACAGAGATGAAGCAGGGACCTTATTTGTTCCTAAAGAGGTCTTGTCACCAGATATTGTCAGCTCATACTTTAACAAAATGAATTGGTATGCTGACCTCATACTGAGAGACAATATCACAGGGTACTTAATACTTAAAAAAAAAATATCCGCGTATGTATTATCTGGCTGTCAGATAATTACACCGCAACAATATTTAATATGGGATACTTTAAAGTGACACTTGTGACAATGTATACACACTGGCAGTCTAGAAAAGCTCAGTGTACTGTCCTATCAGCGGATCGTAGATGAATGACCTTAGCGAAATAGATAGACACTACATATTTTCACTACAAAGTTATCCTATTTATTTTGATCACCCAAGTAGCCAGTCACAATTACATACACTCTTGACTATACCAAATTAGATGAAAAGCTGTAATTGCAGTTTTTATAAATATAAAATTTACATCATGGCTCCTATAGCAAAATGGTGAATATAATGATAATGTTGTTCTTACTAATCACTCTTGCAATAAATTTAGTGAATGATGAACAACGATCAATGTACTAATCAATCAGCTCAACAGAGCCAACCTTCTTTGTATAGACTATTGGTGCTTTAGGTTTTTGCATGGAGCACACATATACCTGGTTACACACTCATATAGGTTGATAGGTTGGTTTGTCAATAGTCCTTATATTGTGATATCATTTTATTTGATATTGTTTAAAAAGCAAAGGGGCAAAATAAACCCTCTATGAAGTAGATCCCAAAACAGCATTCATAGAAACTTGAATATAGCTAAATCAATTAATACATTTATTCATTGCAAAAATTCATATAAGTATATAAAGCTCAGTGTACAAAATAAATATCAATAGTTCATGCTCTATACTCTTGCCTTGCACATGATGTGCTATTCTGTCCACACATGAAGATGTGTAGTTTTGTATATTATTACAATTTATATGGATTACGATAACATTTAATTGTTTTAATCCGAGTGGAGCATACCTGTTTTTCATTCTTGGGAGATTACTTTCATATGGCTGGAAACCCTGCAACATGAATTGACTGACACACAATAGAAGACTCAAGATAAGTACCCTGGATACATTATAGTCACTGTTTGATTACCTTTGCTACTTAAGTGCTACCAGCACCAAGAAAGCAAACCCTCCAGGTATCCATTAACCTTTCCGTTGCTGGAAGTGTTAAAGTTATTCAAAAATTCATATAAGAAGAACAGTGTCAATGTGAATAACCACAAACAAAAATTAGTTATTGATTACATAAGCATGATTTTACCAGCATCAACAAATAGATAAATGCCTATATACATATAAATATAGTAACAAGTAATCTTGTAAGAACTCGATTTGAACTCCTATTTTCCAATAGGGAAAACATTGATCCAATCACTGGGTCAGTGAGATTTATTTCAGGATTTATTCAACAATGGGGAGATTAGATCCATATTACATAAACATTGGAAAATATATTCTTAGACCTTACTTGGAAACAAGCTTGCTTGGAAATGTAGCTGCTTATGAAGTGGCTGAGAAGGTCGGGGTATGAACCCAGTACTTTACAATAGACATGGTGATTAGTCTCCTTGTGGCTTAACTTCAGCTGCCTACTACCTACATAATCTACACGGTGTTCGATGTCTCCTTACTGAAACCATGGCCTGCTAGTTTCTTCCCAGAACATCAAGTGCCGCCTCCTGCTCCCATTATGGTTCACAACAAAGGGGAGTATGAAGTGGAAAAAATCCTGGATTCCCACAGATCATCTACGCACCCTCAAGTTAATTTTCGCAATTCCAAAAATTAGATTAGAGACACCTAGATCGTCCGGGTCGTTCCCTAAGGGAGCTAAGTCAGGGTCACGCGAGTATTGCCTGTCACGCATGTCTTACCCAGCATTGACAAGTTTTTGTAAAGCTTTTTTATTAGCCTTCCATGAGTCAAAAATAAGGATTGGTGGCTTTGTTGATTATTGCTGGGTGGTTCCTGGAAAGATACACTATATGACCAAAAGTATGTGGGCACCATTCCTAATTATTAAGTTTATGTGTTTCATCCACACCCATTGCTAAAAATTGTATAAAATCAAGCACATAGGCAGCCATCTCCATAGACAATGGAGAATGGGTGATACAGAAGAGCTCAGTGACTTTAAATGTATCTGTCATAGAATACAACCTTCTCCACAAATCAGTTTGTGAAATTTCAGCCCTGCCAGATCTGCCCTGGTCCTCTGTAAGTGGTATTATTGTGAAGTGGACATATCTGGGATTGACAACAGCTCAGCAGTAGACCATGCACACTGACAGAGTGCTGCATCTCGTAGCTTGTAAAAGTTGCCTATCCTTTTTTCCATCACTAAGTACAGATTTTAAAAGCACTGTGCTTCAGAAGCTTAATGAAAAGGCTCTCTGTTACTGAGAGGCTTCACACAACTCAAAGATCACTATATGCTAAGCATCGGCTGGAGTGGAGTAAAGCGCACCATCACTGGATCAGTGGAAACCTGTTCTCTGGAGTAATCGAGAACAGAGCAGAGTGGAGTCTGGTCAGTTATAACCCCTCAACGTTACAGAACACGTCTTAGTGAATGAAGCCATTAGTGTGTACCTTTATAACAATTCTCCACATACAAAAATACTTATCATTTTACATATTATCGAAATCTAAACATAAATATAGAAAGACTTAGTAAATATATTTAGCAGAATATTGTTAGGCAATGATAACAAGGAACTGAGCACTCATTAAAACGATTTCTGCGCATTATAATATATACGACTAGCATTTTTATTAAACTGATTTAAATGAAAAGAATAACAACTGGACATTCGAAAATTATCTTAGATAAATGATAATACATGCAAATTACTGAATCTGTTATTAGATAAGGTTGAAATTTTCTGCTAAAACCGTGCTTCCTATGTCCTGTGGGAAGTACATTTTTAGGAAAGATAGGAGAATTACCACAAAGCAGAAACTTTCTAATCTCTAATTGTCATTATATTGTTAATGCGAATAAGTGGTGCATAGTTAAATAATAAAGTAATTATTGTGTTTTCATTAACATGTATATGCTTTTTGTGTATGCATTGTTTATTATTATAAGTGTAAATGCATGAGCACAGTAAAAGATGATGAACATGAGAAATTATTTACTAATAAAATTAGTAGTAAATAGTAACCAGTACATTTTGGCCCTCCTTGATCAAGCGATAAAATACTAGTTACTCATAGTGTACTACAATACAGTAATTTTATTTATTGTAGCAGAAATAGTCTGCAGAAATATTTATCCTCACAATATAAATGCAATGGTAGTGTATATACCATTGCTTACACTACATTTCATTAATAATTATATTCTATATTTGATATATTTGAATGTGTGCTTAATTTTGTAGCATATTAGTAGAGCTCCAAACTTAATTTGGTGACTCATTTGGAAAGTTTCCCTGAATATTATTTAAAATATAGTCATACTAGTGTCTGCTTGGTTTCCGAGCTTATAGATTTGGTGCCTTTGGTATTTGTATATGAAGAATATAACTTCAGCAGAGAGCAGCAGGGCTGAAGCATAAGTTGTAACATTATAAGAGATTTTTAGAATATTTTTTCTTTCTGATATGAACCAAAATGCAGGGTTATGGTTATTTTTATTTTATATAAATATATAAATGAGTATCTTTGTAGACTTAGCTGTCAATGTAAAATACACCCTAACTTCATACTCCACGCACTGTATTTATATTAATTTAAAGTAATGCATGCTATTTTTACAATTAACCACAAGGAAATTATAAGTAGGTTTGGTGTTAGAATAAGATAATTATCCACTACTGTAGTTAATTCTATTACTAACAATTTTCATTAAAAGCTTTCCAGTAATAAAAGAGAAGATGACAGGTTCATAAATTTGTTCATAGTAATATCATCACATTTGGCGCCAACTGGAAGACAGTGCTATCTGAAATGTAATGAATTTAAGCATCTCCTAAACTACTGTAAATGGTTTAACCAGATATGTTTATAAAATCTAAAGCAATATATTCAGTTATACCATAAAACTCATATTTTGCTATTGTTTGTATACTAGTTGCAAAGGTCAACTGCCAAAGCGCCACTACAACAGGTCTGCTGTGTATTTTGCAGTCTGAGTGGTTTGTTTTAGAAATGCACAGTGCTTTACTAAAAATATTTTGAGATGTTTGTTAGACACACAATTACTATTTTTGTTGTATGTAGAAAAATATTAAACTAAAAAGTCAAAGCTTGCATCAACGCACATAAATAATTGAAAAGCAGCTGTACTCCTGCTTCTAACATACTGCTGAATTCCTGTGTTAACCTGTGAAATCTTTGGTGGGCGTTGCTGCTTTCTGGTTCAGACCCCATATATTTTATTGTGTCGCCGAGATCATGTGCCCACACACCATACTATTGGTGTAACTAAAATTCATAAACTGCCCCAGAGCTTCCCAACTTCACAAGCAACATGTCCCACAGTGCAGCCTTTGCTTCCAAGCACCTTGGCATCTTTGCCCAAAAGCAGTTTGTCTTTGCCATCTTTGCCACAAATATCCTGCCTGTACCATCTCAGCTCCCTAAAGAGCCTACCTGTGCCATATCTACCACCTAAGCTCACATTTAATTAGTTTCTCACACTCCCTTAGCTTACATTCAGATTTCTCTGGTCCAGAGGCTGTCCGAGTAGCACTTGGGCCCACTTTGATGTCTATGCGACCCAGCGGCTGTCTACACAGCTTACACGCAGTGTCCAAGAAAACGCTCTTTTCCCATCCAGGGAAAAAGTTAAGCGGTAATTGGTGAGATGCAGGCCCACATGAGGAACCCACCAGCCTACCAGGAAATCTCCTGGTTTCCCAGCTGCTTCCTCCAGCTACGACTTATTCTTTTAGCCTGCTGGAAAACACCTGATTGTACTTTGTTACTGTCAACACTACCTACTGATTTAACCACTGTGAAGAATTAGGTTCCAAGGTATCATGTTAACTTTTAAAGAAGATTTAAATAAAAGTTTATTGATTATAACAAAATTCATATTTGATATTTGCAGTTTTTTATTAACCTTTACAATATCTGTCACTACTTTAAGAAATATAACTACACTTGGTAAAATTAAACAAGATATTTTTCAGGATAAGTAGTGCAAATGACTACTGCAAAAATTGTGCATTGGATGACTCGGGACAAGGTGCTGCAGCAACTAAAGAAAGTTAATGTTAACAAAGCTCCAGTGCCTGACGGTATTCACCCACGAGTACTTAAGGAGCTGAGTCTGGATTCTTTCAGGAATCGTACCAGAGGATTGGAGGAAGGCACTGTGGTTCCTATATTCAAAAAGAGTTCAAACTGCAATTTATAGACCTGTGAGCTTAAATTCTGTGGCTGGGAAAGTATTTGAAGGGCTATTAAGGGATAATATTCAGGAATTCATTGGGAAGAACAGTGTTATTAGCAAAAATCAGCATGGTTTTATGAAACATAGGTCATGTAAAACTAATTTAACAGCATTCTATGAAGAAGTAAGTAGAAGTGTAGATCAGGGTGTTGCAGTGGATGTAATCTACTTGGATTTTGCCAAGGCGTTTGACACGGTTCTAATAGGTTAGTATTGAAATGGTCTAAATGCAAATTCTTGTTCTTGGGTTGAACATTGGCTTAGTGATAGAGTACAGAGTAGAGTAGAGAGTACAGAGAGTTGTCATAAATGGCAAATGTTCAAGCTGGACAAAAGTGGTAAGTGGTGTTCCGCAGGGTTCTGTCCTGGGACCAATTTTTTTCAGCATTATAAATGACCTTGCAATAGGTGTTGAAAGTCATGTTTCCGTGTTTGCAGATGACACTAAACTCTGTAATACAATCTGAGCAGGATATTACTGTGCTGCAGAGGGATTTAGACTGGGGGACTGGGCACACAAATGGCAGATGAAAATGAGAAGGATTTGGGAATTGTTATAGACAACAAACTAGAAAACAATGTGCAATGTCAGTCGACAGTTGCTAAGTCCAGTAAGGTGTTGTCATATATAAACAGGGGCATCAATTTGCGGGATAAAAATATAATATTGCCTCTGTATAAATCAATGGTAAGACCACACCTTGAGTATGCTCTGCAATTTTGGGCACCTATTCTAAAGAATGATATTATAGCACTGGAAAAAGTGCAGAGGCAGGCTACAAAATTAATAAAAGGAATGGAACACTTTAGTTATAAAGAAAGGTTAACTAATTTAAATCTGTTTAGTTTAGAAAAACGACACCTCAGAGGGGATATGATAGCATGATATAAATATATTCTGGGCCAATACAAACCACTGTGTGGAAATCTGTTCATAAACAGGACTATGCATAGGAGACGTGGTCATGCATTTAGACTGGAAGAAAGGAGATTTAGTCTAAGGCAGAAGTAAAGGGATTTTTACCGTTAGGACAAAAAAAATATGGAATTCTCTGCCTGCAGAGGTAGTTTGTACAGAGTCTGAACAGATATTTAAACAACAATTGGATGGATACTTTTTGCCTTCTTGTGGATCAACAGCAAGAAATAAACAGATATGGGAAAGGATGAACTTGATGAACGCATGTTTTCTTTTCAGCCTATTTAACTATATAACTATGTGGTCATATATTGCTTAGCCTACCACTATGCCAAAATACCCCAAATTTTTCATTGCTATTTTGCTTACCAAGGAGATGAATCAGTGGGACTGTACTGCATTTTAACCTAAACAAGATACTCAAGCAAGTTAAACCATTCTTTGGACACCATAAATAAGACACCTGTAGGGGCTGCACAACCATGTGCCTCAATGGCCTTCCTTACTCTGGTTGATCAATTCTTGTTCTTGCTTCTAATATCAGAGGGGATTTAGTCTGTCTGCCAGTGCCTATCCTGTGCCCCGTTCTGCTCTGTCCCCGCAGCTCAATTTCCTTCCCATATATATATATTTTTTTCTTCTAATTTTAGTCAGGATTCAGTGTCCTGTACAGTGGGGCTGGATAAGTGCCAGTGTATATCTACTTCCAGTACCCTGCTACTCCTGCTGCTGCTACTTACTGTATATCACCCATGTAAAAAATAATTGCCCCCTAAACTTAACGGTAACTTCTGCAATCAAAGTTTTTGCGATAACGGGCAATGAGTCTTTTACATCTTTCTGGAGAAATTTTGCCCTACTCTTCTTGGCATGTTTGTTTTAATACAGCCACATTGGAGGGTTTTCGAGTGTGAACTGCCTTTTTTACGGTTATGCAACAGCATATCAATCGGATTATTGTATATTTTATATGCAGTCATTTATTTTACATATTCAATCAGATTAAAGTCATGAATTTGACTAGACCACTCCAAAACCTTCATTTTCTTTGTTTTCAGTGTGCTTTGTATCAGTGTCCTGCTGCATAACCTAACTTATATTGAGCTTTAGGTCATGAACTGATGGCCGGACATTCTCCTTTAGGATTTTCTGGTAGAGAGCAGAATTCATGGTTGCATCAACTATGGCAAGTCATCAAGGTGCTGAAGCAGGAAAGCAGCTCCAGACGATTACATTACCTCCACAGTGTTTGACTGTTGCTATGATATTCCTATATGGAATGTTATGTTAGCTTTACACCAGATGTAATGGGACCCATGTCTTCCAAACGGTTAGAAGAAATCGGGAAGAGGGAAATACTTTTTCACAGCACTGTAAATTCGAGTGTGGTTCATGTAACTGGTTTGCCAATATTTATTGAGTACTTCTAAAAGATGTTTTGTTTTCTATTAGTATAAAGCTAGCTAATGCACTAAAGCTATTTATGTGTGTCTTCAAAACATTTAACAAAGAAATACAAGCATAACAGATTAGGTATAGAAAATACTGGCTCAGGTACATAACTAACAGGTGGTAGAGAAACAGAAAGAACAGATGATGGATCGGATACAAATTACAATGAAATATGACCACATTCAATGAAAGTCTAATGACTTTTGGTTTGGGATACAAAATTTGGAATGCTGAACAAGCAATTTATCTGGAGCACTTGAAGTTGATGCAGGAATGCTGCCAATATCTGATACTAATACAGTTACAACAATGTATAAAAACAAGTACTGAGAAATACACTCTGAATATTTTGTGACTGATTTACAACTGTCAGATTCTTTTTTTAGACTGCTTATTGATAATATCTTCCTGAAAGTACATTGAGAGGTTATCATTCTCCTTCTAAACAGTCCATAAAAATGCATTATTTTGCTGAAGATGGGCATATTTAGAGGGCTATGTTTAATATTCTGATATAGCTGCTGAATGCATAAGTGTAATAATTGAGAGCCACTGTGATATTCCTGGCACTCCCATCATCATATACACTAAGGCATACAATAGCTTAGAGGTCCTTTCAAATTACATTATGTATTTTTTATGCATTAGCAGATTTATCCCATCAGACACAGAATGCGATTTAGAGCGAATGAGAGTGTGAGTGAATATGGTGTGGCAAAGTAATGGAGTCTGTCTACATAAGTGGCAGATTGGAACGCTCATTATTCCCAGCATGGGGAGGGTTAATTGCTGTAGGTCAGCAAGGTGGAGCCAATTAACCTGCACTCAGGTGCTTAAAGGGCGGCCGTTAGAGGCATTAGATGTCTGGAGACAGGGTGAGAGGCAGGCAAGCCAGAGGCCCTCAGACTTTATCAAAAGGATTTGTTTTTGTTTTGGTTTATTTACACTATGAAGTGCATTGCTGTGGACTGTACAAAACTGCAATAAACCACATCTTGCTTTTATTTCTGCTGGTGTTCGGAGTTTCTTGTTTTGATCGGGCCATCCTGCCACAAGTGGTGTCAGAAGTGGGATCTTGCTGTTTGAACCCTGAATAAACATGGAGGATGTTTTAAAGGCCCTCCTGCATGCTACTACAGTGCAACAGGAAACCAACCGGCTGATAACTGCTCAGATGGGAGCTATGATGGAAGCACAGCAAGAGGACAGGATTGTCCTAAAAGAGATTGTACAGCAACTCTCCAAAACTACCACAGATGAACAGAGTGGCAGTCCAAAACCAATCCATGCAAATCAGTATCTGCAAAAGATGACGCCGCAAGATGATGTGGAGGCCTATCTAACAGCTTTTGAGCGAACGGCAATCAGAGAGCAATGGCCTCACACTCAATGGGCTGGTATAGTTGCACCTTTTTTGCTTGGTGAAGCTCAAAAAGCCTATTTTGACCTCGAGGAAGAGGCGGCTGCTAGTTATGATATTCTTAAAGCAGAGATTCTTGCAAGGACTGGCGTGACCCCAGTGATCCGTGCCCAACGGTTCTATAATTGGAAATACCAGGAACAGAAGGCACCAAGATCACAAATGTTTGATTTGATTCATCTGGCCAGGAGATGGTTAAAACCGGAGAGTTCAACGCCGGCTCAAATAATTGAGACCTTGGTTTTGGATCGGTTTTTGCGAGGATTACCCCAAGGCCTACGAGAGTGGGCAGGGCAGGGAAGCCCTACCACTTATGATGCAATGGTGGCACTGGTGGAACAATATACAGCAGTGAGAGAGTTAAAATCTACATCACAGACTAAAATGCAACAGAACCAAAGACTGCTCACAAGCCCAAGGCCCTGGAACTATGGGAAAAATCAAGTTGTGATCCGAACTGGAGGCTCTGAAGTTTCTCCGGATGGAAGCCAGGACCATAAACCCTCAAAGGGATGGCAAACCAGGAAACCTCCAGTTACTTGCTTTGAGTGTGGGGAGCTAGGTCACATAAAAGCTATGTGTCCTCATTTGCAGGAACCTATGGAATGTGGGTATAATGCTATAAATGACTTTTGTGGACTAATCTGTTTGGTTGGGAAACAGACCGAAAAATGTGTATTTGATAAATCTGTTTTGTTAAATGGGAAGGAAACCGTAGCTCTTGTGAACTCTGGGAGCGATATTTCCTTAGTGACAAACAGTCTCATTCAGCCGTCTCAGTTGCTCCCAGGTAAGAAGGTTGGGATACTCTGTGTACATGGCTGTACTGTATCATACCCTACTACCTCTGTAAACATAGGCTATGGGGGCCAAACCTTTTCAGTAGTGGCTGCAGTGGTACCTAAATTACCCCATCCCCTTATTCTTGGACGTAATTTCCCGGCGTTTGAAAGTCTGATTCAAAACCCGTGGGAGTCTGTAGAGGAGAACCCGTTTTGTGTTTTCCCATTGGTACACCTAGATTTGTTTTGTAAAAGGCGCAGGACAAGACGTGAGAGAAGGGAAGATAAGCATAATGGTACTGGGAACTTACAAATGGCTTTGATAAATGAAGGTGTGACCTTACAAGATCCGAGCACTAGTTCCAACCCTTCAACCGAAATACTGGTTGAACCCCAGGGCCAAACCCAAGAACAGGCTAATATTGTGGATTTGGACATTGGTTTAAATCAGTTTGGAAGGGAACAAGTCAATGATTTAACATTGCAAAATGCCCGTAACCAAATTGTAGAAGTTAATGGGACCATGGTCGATGGGCAATCCAGAGACAGGTATCCTCATTTCATTCTTAGAAATGACCTACTTTATAGAGTAATCAGAGAGGAGGGGCAAGAACTTGAACAGCTCTTAGTACCAAGGTCCTTCAGGAGGAAGGTGTTGGAATTGGCCCATTCTCATTTGTTTGGGGGAGACTTGGGGGTAGAAAAAACTCAGGAAAGGGTTTTAAGGCGATTCTTTTGGCCTGGGGTATATGAAGAGGTAAAGCGGTACTGTGCCTCATGCCCAGACTGCCAGCTATCGAGCCAAAAACCTCGTCTATGAGCACCCCTAATCCCATTGCCAATTATTGAAACCCTTTTGAGTGAATTGCTATGGATTTGGTGGGAGCAATAGAAAAATCGGCTAAGGGTAATCAATATATTCTGGTCATATTGGATTATGCTACACGCTACGCAGAAGCTATCCCCCTAAGCAATACTGCCTCCAAAACCAAAGTGAAAGAATTGCTTCAAGTATTTTCTCGGGTAGGGTTACCAAAAGAAATTTTAACTGACCAAGGTACCCCTTTTATGTCCCGACTAATGAACGAGTTGTGTCATTTGTTACAAATAAAAGCTTTGAGGACATCTGTGTACCATCCTCAAACAGATGGGTTAGTTGAAAGATTCAATAGGACTCTGAAACACATGTTACGTAAAGTGGTTGATAGAGATGGGAAAAATTGGGACACTCTCCTACCGTACTTACTGTTTGCTATTCGGGAGGTTCCCCAATCTTCTGTAGGGTTTTCACCTTTTGAGCTCCTTTATGGTAGGCATCCAAGAGGTTTATTAGATATAGCAAAGGAGGAGTGGGAAGAACAAACGGTACCAGGACAGAATGTCATTCAATATGTGGAGCAACTCAAGGGGCGCATTACACAAATTTCTCCCATAGTCAGACAATATCTGGAGGAAGCTCAAAGAAGCCAACAGGTTATTTACAACCGTCAGGCAGCAGTACGTTCTTTCCAACCTGGGGACCGAGTGATGGTCCTTGTTCCCACTGCCGAAAGCAAACTCTTGTCTCATTGGCAGGGCCCATATGAGATTATTGAACAAGTAGGCCCTGTAAACTATAAAGTTCGACAGCCTGATCGCAGGAAAGTCGAACAGATTTACCATATAAACCTGCTAAAACCCTGGAAGGATAGAGAAAGTAGTATGGTTGCTATAGATAAATCCCCAGACCCAGATGTCAAAATATTTGCTGATCTCACCCCTGAACAGCAAAAGGAAGTTAAATAGATGATATCAAGACATAAAGATGTCTTTTCTAGTATTCCTGGCAGAACTAATGAAATCTGCCATGATATTATCACAGAACCAGGAGTTACAGTAAAAGTAAAGCCCTATAGAATTCCTGAGGCAAAAAGGAGTGCAATACAAACAGAAGTAGCAAAAATGTTAGAACTGGGAGTCATTGAGGAATCACATAGCCAATGGTCTAGCCCCATAATTCTAGTACCTAAGCCAGATGGGTCAGTTCGTTTTTGCAATGATTTTAGAAAACTTAATGAATGCTCTAAATTTGATGCATATCCTATGCCTCGGGTTGATGAACTCATTGAGAAACTGGCACAGGCCAGATTCCTAAGTGTATTAGACCTTACAAAGGGTTATTGGCAGATCCCATTGACAGAAACCGCTAAAGAAAAAACTGCATTTGTGACCCCTGAAGGTCTGTACCAATACACAGTTTTGCCATTTGGGCTTCATGGAGCCCCAGCAACCTTTCAGAGGTTAATGAATAAACTTCTGAGACCTCACTCCAATTATGCTTCTGCATACTTAGATGATGTAGTCGTCTATAGCCGAGACTGGGACTCCCATTTGGGAAAGGTAGAAGCGGTTTTAAATAGTATTCGGAAAGCTGGTCTTACTGCTAATCCTGCCAAATGTTCTATTGGATGTATGGAAGCCAAATATCTTGGTTATACTGTAGGGAGAGGACTGGTAAAACCTCAACTGAGGCTATTGAACATTGGCCACGCCCTCTAAGAAAGAAACAGGTCAAAGCTTTCCTAGGAATAGTTGGCTATTATAGACGCTTCATACCCCACTTTGCCACTCGAGCTGCACCTCTCACTGATTTGATTAAAGCAAAGGCACCAGATACAGTGAGATGGAATGATGATGCAGAAAAAGCTTTTGCAGACTTGCGTACAGCTTTATGCAGGCACCCTGTTTTAGTAGCCCCGGATTTTAAGGAACATTTCTTTTTGCAAACTGATGCTTCTGATGTGGGCCTGGGGGCGGTATTATCTCAGATGATAGGAGAGGAAGAACATCCTGTGTTGTTTTTAAGTCGTAAGTTGTTGCCAAGGGAGCAGAAGTATGCTACTGTAGAGAAGGAATGTTTGGCCATTAAGTGGGCAACTGAAACATTAAAATATTATTTGTTGGGCAGATCTTTTACCCTCATCACTGACCATGCTCCACTACAATGGATGCAGAACAACAAAGACAAGAATACTAAAGTCACACGTTGGTTCCTCTCTTTGCAACAGTTTAAATTTGTTGTGAAGCATAGGGCTGGGCTATTGCATGCCAATGCAGATGCATTGTCTAGGGTGCACAGTTTCTTGTCGAAGGCCGCTTCACACACCTGTGTTAAGCTGAGGGGGAGGGTATGTGGCAAAGTAATGGAGTCTGTCTACATAAGTGGCAGATTGGAACGCTCGTTATTCCCAGCATGGGGAGGGTTAATTGCTGGAGGTCAGCAAGGTGGAGCCAATTAACCTGCACTCAGGTGCTTAAAGGGCGGCCGTTAGAGGCATTAGATGTCTGGAGACAGGGTGAGAGGCAGGCAAGCCAGAGGCCCTCAGACTTTATCAAAAGGATTTGTTTTTGTTTTGGTTTATTTACACTATGAAGTGCATCGCTGTGGACTGTACAAAACTCCAATAAACCACATCTTGCTTTTATTTCTGCTGGTGTTCGGAGTTTCTTGTTTTAATCGGGCCATCCTGCCACAAGATATACACACACACACCAGTATATATATAATATATAATATATATACACACACCAGTTTGTACTTCTCCCCCCTTTCTCCCCTTATCTTCTGTCTTCCATCCAGTTGTGGGAGCCCGAGGTCTGGCACTTCAGACCTCGGCTTCCCTGCTCCTTCATCACTACGTGCCGGCTATTGATGCCGAGCGCCGGGACATGACGGCATCCCTGCGCTCGGCATCAATAGCCGGCGCGTAGTGATGAGAGAGCAGGGAAGCCGAGGTCTGAAGTGCCAGACCTCGGGCTTCCCTGCTCCCTCATCACTACGCGCCGGCAATCGATGCCGAGCGCCGGGACATGACGGCATCCCTGCGCTCGGCATCAATAGCCGGCGCGTAGTTATTAGAGAGCAGGGAAGCCGAGGTCTGAAGTGCCAGACCTCGGGCTTCCCTGCTCCCTCATCACTACGCGCCGGCAATTGATGCCGGGCGCCGGGACATGACGGCATCCCTGCGCTCGGCATTAATAGCCGGCGCGTAGTGATTAAAGAGATTGGTGGCTTCGCGGGAACCTCCGGCTTGGTAAGTACCCGGCGTATAAGACGACCCCCCACTTTTAAGAAGATTTTTGGGGGTTAAAAAGGTCTTATACGCCGGAATATACGGTAAGTGTCTTGATTGCCTTTCAAAAATGTATAATCTTTTTGACGCTATTTTTATTTTCCTTTTTGTAATTTTTAAACACACACAGGGGCAATACTTTAATGAGTGTGTATCAATAACCTTATTTTATTTATTAATAAACATATCAAATTTCCTTCGCAAAGAACATATTCCAAAATATACAATGAATACGATTCACATTATCCATTTTCATTAAGATTTCCATTAAATATTGCTATATATATATTTCTAGATTGTAAGCTCTTTGAGCATGGCCCTCCTGACCTGTTTCGTAAGTCAAATTGTTATGTTATATACTACTTGTTATGTCCTGTCCACCCATTGTACAGTGCTATACAAACAATAATAATAATAATATAAACAGTACTGTGCAAAGGTTTTAGGCAGTTAAAGTATGGACAATAAGAACGCTTTCAAAAATAGATTTAATAGTTAACTTTCAGCATTTAACAAAACGCAACATAAGTGAACCGAAGAATATTTTGAATCAAATCAATATTTGGTGGAGCAAGAGAATGAGAGAGAGGGGGAAGGGAGAGAGGACAGTGAAAACAGTGCACAGTTGTAGACTGCCTGATATGTAAACCTTTATATGAATAACTCTTTGAGGTCTCCAACAACAAAGTTAAACCAATTCAAGCAGAAGAGAAAATGCCGAAGGTGTTTCATGATACTTACTCACACAGCACCACATATTTTTCCAGGCATTCAAGCAGAAGTTCGCTTCCTCCTTGATGGAAGTGGAGAGCTGGAAGGACAACATCATCCTTCAAGCAGAAAACAAAATAAGACCAGCCCATGCATGCTTTGTTTTGTTTAATTGACTTCAGGTCAGTCAGGCTGAAGAGGAATGACCATTTGCTCTGCATGTTCAAAGGACTCTGAACACCTAAAAACAAAGTGGAGACAATAAATACCAGCAGCCTCGTGCAATGAATACGTCACAAAGCTTCCCAAAAGTAGAATAAGTCATATGGTAATCTGAAATGGTTAATTCATCCAATTTAAAAGGCGGAATCTTAAGGTTCATTACTGTCAGATCTTATATCTCTAGTTATGAATTTCTAGGTCTTCCCTTAAGGCTTCAGTAAAAAGATAAATGTTACCTTTCACACAAAAGAATATGTTGTAATTCCAATAACCATTTCAGCAGCTAATGTGACCATAGCATTAAAAGTATGCCATCTGATTTCACTTGACTCAGAATAGGATCAGTTGATTGGCTGATTATGGAGGTAGCTGTTTTTCACTTTTGTAGAGGAAGTCTCATGGAAAACAAATATTTTTCTTTAAGCATTAAATACAGTACTGTATACAGTAATGTAGTTTAGCATTGAAGAAAACTTCATTTTTTTTCCGATAAACTTCCTTTGTCTGCAGACAGGGAGGCCGTCACCGCAGGCTACCGCAGCAACACACTGTGCGAACACGCATTTATGGGAAAGCTAAAGAAGTTCTGTTTGTTGAATCAAATAGTTTCCTCCATAAGACTTTATTACTCAGTCGCTGTGTGTGTAACAAAGACAGAGCCTTGCTATTGTTTACCACAAGACAGTATGATAAGGAGTCAGAGTGTTTGCCTAATAGAATTGGGCCAACATAATAGAACTAGAACATTTACAAATATCTCAAGTGCAGTAGACTTAAAACATTATATTATGTATTACTCTAGTTAAACTAGAATTGATTAAAGTAAAAATACCACAATATGAAAAGCACCTCAATATCTTTAAAAACGAATTTTAATGTGATACAAGCACTAAAAAATAAAATAAAAAATGTTCTCCTTTCGCCTTAGCAGACAACTTTGCTAAAACCGGGTGTTTAACTAATAAGTGAAATACTTTGATGATAGAAATAGGCAGCATTAATGGCTTGTTATAGCGTAAGTTCAAATATGATTTTCTAACATTAGTATGCAGCTCAAATCTTAAAAAGCATACAAATGCACTCTCAATAGCACTCATGGTCACATGCCAAGTATGACCCAAGCCTTTTCTTTAACCTGTGCTTTAGTTTTAAAACATATCCAATTTATGAACATGCTTAACTGGATCTAGCCAAAGGCTCTTTTTTTGGAACGCTTTTAAAAGTGTTCTGAGAACTAACAAACCCACTAAAACAGTTTTGTGATCTGGACGGCCCACTAGCCATGTGTCCATAACTTTCATTATAGTTTTCTACATTATGAAGATGACCTCCCATAACAGTTGCAATCTTCCTAATGGAAAAAACTCAGAAAATGAACACTGCGTAGTTGTACAGGAGAGCTGAATTAAAACAATCTTTATTAAAGTCATCATGTCAAATGGAGGAAACAGTAACACCTGGCAAACAGTCCAGGATTATTTAAGTTAACATAACTAAATAGCATTGATCGTGGCTAACGTAGTTGCCATGAGCTGTAATAATATTTAACATAGAACATTTTTGGATACCAACTCCAAGTCATAAAAACAAAAGGGTTTGGCATTTGATTAATGAATATAACCGGGAATAGTTCTGTAAATAGGGGGTGGTATATGTACCCAGCTTCCTCCACCTTCCTAACTACTCCACTTATTTTAGAAATGCTATCTTTTAAAAAATATAATATCTGGATTATTAAGGGGGCACAGTTCAAAAAAACAAGGATAAAGCAAAAGCAATACATTTGGGTAAGAACAATTTCTTGATACAGACCCCCGTTTGAAAATTGCTTCTTCTTGAAAGAAACTGTATTGACCATGTCCCATTCAGCTTCATAACTGTTTTGGTGTGATGGCCCATGGACACTGCCAACTGTTGGAGTTGGAGTCCACTCCACAACCGAACTTGAGTCCTATGAAATGAATTCAAAAACAAAAAGGTTAACAATTAAAGAAAAAAATTAAAGCGAATCAGGATACCACAAAATCTAGATGACTAGTAGACCAAGGAATATGAGTTTGTTTAGTTGAATATAGTCACCATGGAGTTCCCAACACTGTATCAGATAAGCATTAAAAATGTGTTTTTGCAGGAGTAAGTCAATAGTGAATTATCCTCAATCTCAAGTTACCAACATTCACACCTTAGTGAAGACATCACCCGGGGACATGAAAACTGATTTTATAACACCAGAAACCAAATGCTATTTCAGCATGTCTTTCCATTACTACAATTCAGCAGGTGCTATACTTAGTAAAAATAGTCCCCCCCGCAGGTAGAAGCTATAGAAAAATATAATCCAAAGAATAGTATGTGTGTGTGTGTGTGGGGGGGTATCTTGACTGCTTCATTCAATGGAACTAGAAACAGTCCATCTAAATCAGATGGACAACAATATAGATTAAATATATTGTCAATATAGATAAAACATATTTTAATACATATTTGAGTTAATTTTGTATGGATTCAAAAGCATTTTACTTGCATGGATTCCTCCGTTTCTTAAGTAAGAAAATGTGACCTCTAACTAATTTTCCTTCTCCCTCTGGCTGCAAATACTAAGCAGGAAGTTTCTACAAACGCTGTGTAACATTTCAATTGAAATGAATAGCAGAAGTCAATGGCATATATACTGTATATAAATATGCGTATTTCAATAACAATGATTGCAGCACCAAACATACATAATGTAATAAAAATACAAAAATTGTATGAATCTACACAGACATTTATTGTTTGATATAGCGCCGTCATTGAAAAGTACCTGCCTGTACTTCTCAGCATTGAGGAGACCATTCATTCCGACCAAATCCCCAACTCTATTTGTATAGAAATGCAGCCCTTAACTTGCAAGGAACCTCCACTATGCTTCACCGTTGCCTGCAGACTCATTCTTGTACCGCTTTACAGTACTTCGGCAAACAAACTGCCTTCACATTTTGTTCACAACACCTGAATGAATAGTTAAGTCTACTGGCCTTGTTTCCACATCAGAGGTAAGGCTTTTTGGCCACTAGACAATTTCTAACCAGACATCTTCTGCACATTGGGTGACCACTGCGTCTATGGTGCTCAAAATTGCCCGCTTCTTTGTGCTTCTTTAAAAGAGCTTGGACAGAACATCTGGAAACCCACGTATGAAATTTCTGCCTGGAACAGGACCTTGCTGATACAGTATGACTGTCGTATTGCTGTTTTCAGTCTCGTCGTGGTGTATGCTGTTTGACATTAAACTATCTTCAGCAACCTCACCTTGTTAGTGAATTTGGCTATTCATCCTACATGGGCTGTTCAGTTAAAGATCGTGTTTCAGCTTCATATTAAACGGATGATCATTAGCACCTATTTGGTATGCTTACTTAATCATACAGCTAACTATATACCTACAAAATCTGTGACTTTGTGCAAGTGTAGCTAGAATTAATGCTGTTTTGAAGGAACACACAAAATCTTAATTTGATTTTTCTCCTGTTCATGTTGCCAATGATGAAAATAAAATACTAACATCTATTTTTGAAAGCTTTCTTACTTTACAGCATTTTTTCACACCTGCCTAAAACAGCACTGTATATTTGTTCAGTAAAGGTAGGGCTTTATTTAAACCAAATGTGTGAAACATTTTTTATGAATGAAAAACTGTTCTCTTTGTCTATCCAGCTCATGATCACAGAAGGAGAGCCATCTCCCTGATGATAAGGGCGATGAAAGTATTTTCTGTGTGCTGTTGTGCAGTTAAACGAGCCTGTCATGTAGTGTGCCCCTTTATTAAAAATATATACAAAAACCTATGATTGGTATTTCTGTAATCTGAAGATGCAGATGAATACATGTGGTGAGTTTCCCTGCAGTTGCATGCAATCTCAGCAAACAATCCTAAAATAATTAATGTTTAATAATATTAATTAATTAAGGGACTGGCAATTGGTTGCATAAGTATCCAAATGTTCCTAGTGAAACACCCTGGCTTATCTTCTCTCCAAAAATATATACTTTGTGGGCAGCTAAACAGTCCAACAGACATAAGCCTCACAAAATAACATTTTATGTTCAACAGGGACTGGACATGTTCTATTTTGTGACACCCCCCCCCCCCGTTACATCCAAAACACTTTGTGTTTTTCACCTACACAAGCTGAAAAACAATTAATATATTTTATGGTATTTTTGTCAACTGAACTGGTTTGAGGACAATTATCATTGGAAAAGAGTCAAAAACAGTTTTTTCCCCAAAAAATAATTTTCATTATTTTAATGTATTACTCGTATTAAATGTTGGACTATACATCTAAATACTGCATCCAAATAAAGCTCTATATGCCCTTAAAAAACAATATATAGTTTTGAGAATCACGGCTAAGGAAACCACGTAAAAATGCTGAATAAGGGGTTAAGCCCTTACATTAATTTATACACAAACCTTTAAGTTTAAATTAATTTAGCTACTGTAAAACTGAGATGGTGAGAGAATCTCTTTAGAATTCCTATTTTTTTCACTGCAACTCTGATGCTTTGGGAAATTATATTTTTTGTGTGTTTGCTACTGCACAACACAGTATATGACCATGCCTATGAAGCATGTTTTATGCGCCAGTGAGAATAAAATAGTGTATATGGGTACTCAGCTTGCATTTCATAAATACTCAGAATGGACAGTTACATTAAAACAATAATTATATATATATATATATATATATGTCCCCACCTTCACAGCACAAAGAATATTTGAAGAATCCAAAGTTTCTTCCAGTCTTCTCCAATCCACAATAACGTCAGCATCCTAAAAGAAAACAAACATACGATAGAATGGTTGTTTTTTAGGTTTGGTATGCTTCGTCTTATCTAATAGTAGTGATAACTGAGGTTTTGCAAGAATAAATGGTCCAACGAAATGACTAAACTTTACATTATTGTTAGCTGTACTTTGTACATATTGGAAATAATCTCCTTTTCCAATTCCAATTTTACTCCTCCCCGACTCTCTGTTTAAGCAAGGAAGCATACACCTGCTGAAAATATTCTGTAGCAATCCCTCTGAAATCAATTAGAGCTGAGTAGAGGCATCTATTGGGAGGAGTTGAATGAGAATCTAACTCCAGGCAGGTATAGATTTAAATGTAGCAAAATGCATTGGAGTCCAAGCAAAATTGACTCATCACACATTTTACAAAAAAGAAGCTAGATTACACTTTGAATGTTAAAATAATATATTTCAAGATTATTATTTTTTCATTAATCAAGAACGAAAGTCGGAGGTTTGAGGACGATCAGATACCGTTGTAGTTCCGACCATAAACGATGCCGACTAGCGATCCGGTGGCGTTATTCCCAATTTGCAATCTGTGTTAGCTTTGGTGATGTCTTTCTTTCATTGAAATGAACAATGAAACACTGCTCATTTGCTTTAAAGGAACCTGCAACTGTCTCCTGTCAGCCAGTATGCAATCTTCTTTAGAAACAGGTTCCAGGATTTAACCTTGCTGTTGCATATCCATCCCATCGCAAGCAATAGCCAGCAGAACAAGCCAATACGCCATCAAACTACGGCGAGAGGCTAGGCAGCATATAACATAGAAATAAACTGCACATATTTGTTTCACCAAGACTGACAGCTGTCCAAAAACCAGCCAGATGCAACGCAAGTATCTATCAATGTCTTTGAAAGAGTAGCAAGTAGTTTCTGCCAATCTAAACATTTTGATACCTTTTCTATCACACGCAATGTCCCAGATATTAAGCTGTCTTGTGCTTCGTCTTTTCCATAAGATGAATGAATGAACACACCCTCATGTTCATAAACTACCTGTTAGAGAAAGCAGAAGAGGTCAGTGTATAAAAATACAAATTAAAAAATCAGAATTAACTATATCTCAAATGTACTGCCTTTCCTGCCAAGGCTGCTAGATGCAATCAGATGTAGGTTTGTACTGGAAGATATATTTACAAGCAGAAATACCTTACCGCAAGGCTTGACAAATCCCAGGCGCCAGGTCGCCATGGCGACAGAGAATTTTGTCCTGGCGCCTATGTGTTTATCAGCCTCTTACATCCACAAAAAATTGTCCCAGCGTCACCACGCGGGGGCGCTGTTGCTGCTGTCTCCCCAGCCACTCCGAGCCTGAGATCACTCCCACGGAGTGATCCTGTGGGCTGAAAACGCGGTTGCAGGAAAACCAGCAATCATGTTTTCAGCTGCCACAGGCAGCTTCAGGGAAGGGGGTTGTGTGTTGACCCAACACCCCCCCAGCTGCCTGATCACTCCATGAGAGCGACAGTGCAGCGTTAACCCCTTCAATGATGCGATTGCTGCATTTTAGGGGTTAATTCCCATTTTGTACGGGGCTCTGCTGCTGGTGGTCTCCCTGGAAGCCCAAGCAGACCAGCAACAGCAAAAATGAGCCCCCACAAGCCCTACATCAGTCCTCAAAGAGACCACCCCTGCAATGGCTGGTCTATAGACCAGCAATTGCGTCCCAGCTGCCAGAGGCAGCTTCGGGGACAGGGGGAGAGGGTTCTTCGGTCTCCGCATGAGTGTGGAGACCAGCCCCAACCCTCCCCTGCTGCCTGATCGCTCCATGAGAGCGACAGTGCAGCGTTAACCCCTTCACAGCCACAATTGTGTAGGACACATGGCATTGCAGGGGTTAACATTTGTCCCCACAAGCTTGTGGGGACTAAATATCAGTCAATGCTGTGCTCCAATGGAACATCAGCATTGATGATGATCAGATCTCTCCTGACCAACTTTTAGTTTTAAAAAAATCCTGGCTCCTAACTTTTTTAGCTGGCGCCTGGATTCACAACAAATTTGTCAAGCCCTGCCTTACCGTTTAAGAAAGATTTTATTCTACTTTACATAAGTAAACTAATGTATAACGAGAAAGAAAATATTGATTGTACTTTATAAAAGTGAACATGTCATTATAAGCAATTAACAACATCAACAATACTAATTTATTGTATTTGTCTTTTAAATATTAAGGTTTTGGGTATTCAGCCAAGGGTTTTTAACCATTAACATACCGTGTGATAGCAGAATGAAAATACAGCATAGACGGATTCCCAAGAAATGAAACGTGTTAAATAAAAAAGATGCTATGCTACCCACTCTACAGAATCCACTAACCGTAATAAAAATTATCATTAAAATTATTGCTGGGAATCACATGATCTATTAAACAATGATAGGCTGTTCCCATAGAAACTGGAAAAAAAACTTCTAAATGTTTGTGTTGTTTTTAAATGATTCACTTTTAAAATGACAGATCTGTTGAAATTCATTAGGTTAGCATGTTAGAAAGGTTTATCTACATGCAACCACACTTTTACGAAGTCATAAATTCATCTTTAATGTGGTCTGAATGACCAGAACAATGATTTCTACTACAGTTGATCTTTAAAAAAGGGTTTTCATTACTTCCTATAACATGAGCAGTTGGGGCAACACCTTTGCGAGGAATGTCACAACACAAAGAAATGTTAAACAACGTTACAAGAGACTTAAAGCCGTTTCCTAGTTTTCACAGCGATCGGAGGACTTTGGCAGTTGGGTCTGTACTCAAAGTCGTGCCTTAAGCATGGTGTGCCAAGGGCATCCAGGCACGATTCCTAGACATGAACAGTTCATCTATGTGTCCAGAAACATAATTAGTGGTTGGGGAAAACCATTAGAAATAAATGACCAAATAAAACACAGACTTCAATTGTAACAAAACATTCTTAACAGTTCCTTTTTTTTTTTTTTTTTAATACTTGCCATGCATAAAATACTAAGCACTTTTGCTCCTGTTCAATGCGTTTGAATGAAGCATTAGTGTTTCTAAACACAACATTATGATCTGATATCAGACACAAATGGCTTTCTTTTCCCAATGATTTTCAATGGACAGAGCAAGCGGGCAGAGAAAAAGCTTGCAAGCAGGGCCCTCTTTACGTTTAAATGTATGTATCATAAGAAGCACTGTGTAAATTGTTGGCACTATATAAATAAAAGATCATGAATAAAACAAACCAGACACAGACAATTCACGGATAAATAAGGAGGAGGATTGCTACAGTGGGCAAGTAGCATGTAATTATAGAGCTACGGTCAGAAAACTTTTTACATGAAGGAATATTTGTCTGAATATTGTGTAATAGCGTATATTGTCCACACCTGTTCTGTGATGTCTAAGCAAGCAGTTACTTTTGTAAATCATGTGAATTTACTCATTTCTTTGACCTGTCAGTGTTCCACATGGATGTCATAACCTGTTTTGGTGTGGTATGCTCAGAGGGGGATCTACATAAACTTTATTTAAATTCACATATAATATGTGGTTTATTGCCTTCTAATTCAGGTTAAAAAAAAGAAGGGAGGTTCAAATAGGCGCATTAAATAGACTACGTGTCTGTGGACATCAGCATACCGACATACATGTTACTTTCTCCGTACATATTAATGACATGAACACGCTTATTACATGCATACGCATGTAAGCAGTCTGTACACGCGTCAAACAAAGTGCTTGCGACAGCCGCGGGACAGTCGCGCTTTCTAGCTCACGGAAATCCCATGGCTTCCCATTTCCGTTACCTTTCCGGTGCCAGGAGAAGCCATCTTGCCTACGAGTGTTTATGATGACGTCGCACTCTTCACGTGCCTCAACAAAACACAGCCTCCTTAACAGGATGCGCATGTGCGGTGACGTCACCAAACAAGGACAGGGCGGTATCTGAGCATGTGATCAAGGAGAATTCACAGTTAGGACTCGAGTTCCGTATGAATGCTTCATCTTTGCTGCGCAGAGCCGTGATAGCGGGAACTTGAGCTCTCTAATGGCACGGTCTGTCTGAGATTTCTCTAATGAGAGAAGCTCCCTCAGGACGCGCCAAAATCACCCGCCATGCTGTCATAGGAACGGAGAGTGTGGCGGACACAACCAGTCGGGTCACCTGGTGTTCAGCCTGATTATTTCTGTGTTGTCAGCTAAAGCGTATTTATAGGGCAGTACCAAGCTCTTTAATTCTTAATGGCTTTGCAATTTATAAAATTGTGAGCTTGGCTGCCATTGACTGTGTAAGCTCAAATTGTTGTGGTGCACAGCATGACCAAATAGCCCCCTATGTCACCACTTTTTTTTATGCATTTGGGATGTCAGAAATAGATGCACTATGAAGGATTCCATTGTACCCCTGTCAGGTACCAGACTGACTTTTCCACGTGCGGGTATATTCTGTAATGCTTGCCACCATGCCCTGCTTTGGCCAGACGCCTCACCTGCCTAGCAAGACCAGCCCTATTATTATCTTTTACTTATATAGCACCAACAGCCGCGTTTAATACAATACATATATTCAAGGTGTATGACAAGACGAGAATTGACAGATTAAGACAAACCGATACATGAGGTGGAGAGAGCCCCGCTCGCATGCTTATCCTAGCCCTGTTTACCAGCTGTAAAGAGATGCGCTTTATGTGATCAATCACTGGCCAGGATTCTACCTGCTCCTGCGCTACCTAATTAATTCGGGGCTGTTACATGACTAGCCTCATTTAATTGTAGTCCTACTAAGTAGATTGAATTGAAATAGGTAGCTATGCATTTTGCAGCTGTGATAAATGCCTATTGATGTTGTAAATCTTTTTCCAGCTGCTGTCACCATGAATCATTTCATTTAGTGAGAAAAGTATGGGGTGTAACATCACCACCTAGCTAAGAACAGGCTTATATATTAGAAAATATATTTTCTTTTTTTATCGCACACTATTTCTATAAAATTACACGTATCATGCCTTTCTTGCTGTGGATTGAAGTATATGATAGACATGGTTACCTTTCAGGCAGGGGAATGCATCAAATGCTGTTTCTAAGGAAATAATTATAGTAATTGACCAAAAGTATAGGCTTTTCATTGTGAAGTATTGTTAAATGCTTGTTTCTGTATGCAGCATTTCCCAACCCTATCATTTGCAATTTGTGATTGTTAAAATACATCATACTGCCAAACATTCTGGACATACAAACTAGGATGAGGTACTAGGTCTCTGCTGGGTGCAGTCATCCTTAGCTCACAATACTTTACACATAGAACAAATGCCCTGAACGTTGTCTGTGGATTCACACCCTAAGCATCAGTGACCCCTGCTGGGCATATTTGATTAGAAATCTGCCTTAATCAATACCACTTATATTTCACTGTGATCATGAGGATTTAACACGGTCACTTTTTAATATATTGAATTAAAAAAAATCTAAGTTTGTGATGTATTTGGAAAAGTCGAAAGAAAATGGCAAACTTATTTATGTTAGGTCATGACTTCAGTAAAGTTTTTAAACCATCTTGCCGTGTTAACTATGATGCGCCATCCAGTTGGAGTTTTTCCTCACAAGGCAGAAATGAACCACATGTGGTTGTGTTGAATACACCTACATTTCACTGAATTAGTGGTCACACCAAATTATGGTACAGTGGCTGGTCTGGGTATTTCAGAAACTGCTGATCTACTGGAATTTTCACACACAACCATCTCTAGGGTTTACAGAGAATAGTCCAAAAAAGGAAATATCCAGTGTGTCAACGAAAATGCCTTGTTGATGTCAAAGGAGAATGGGCAGACTGTTTCAAGATGACAGAAAGGCAACAGTAACTCAAACAACCACTTGTTGCAATCAAGGTTTGCAGAATATCATCTTTGAGCGCACAACACATCGAACCTTGAAGCAGAAGACCACACTGGGTGCCGCTCCTGTCAGCTAACAGGAAATTGGGGCTACAATTCACACAGGCTCACCAAAATTGGACAATGGAAGAACATTGCCTGCTCTGATGAGTCTCAATTCCAGCTGCGACAGATGGCAGGGTCAGATTTTAGAGTAAACAATATGATGGCATGGATCCATTCTGCCTTGTATCAAAGGTTAAGGTTGGTGCTGGTGGTGTAATGGTGTGGGGGACATTTTCTTGGCACACTTTGGGATAAATAAATTGAGCATTGACAGCCTACCTAAGTGTCATGTCCATCTCTTTATGACCAGTCTTCTGATGGCTAATTCCCACAGGATAATGCACCATGTCACAAAGCTCACATCATCTCTAACTGGTCTCTTGAACACGACAATGAGTTCACTGTACTCCAATGGCCTACACAGTCACCAGATCTAAATCCTGTAGAGCACCTTTGGGATGTGGTGGAACGGGAGATTTGCATCATGGATGTGCAGTTGACAGATCTACAGGGATGTCTGAGGAATGTTTCCAGAACCTTGTCCAAAGTATGCAATGAAGAATGAAGGCAAAGGGGGGGTCCAACCCAGTACTCGCAAGGTGTACCCAATAAAGTGGCCAGTGAGTGAAAATCACTCCTTCTAGGTCACCTATCAGTTTTTTAGAGATACAAAGTGTATAATAAAAACTAATGTCAGCCTCATAATTTGTCCTCTGAAAAATGCTTGTCAGGATAGTTATAGGGGAAAAAAATCCATCTACTGCTTTGTCTAATCTTGCCTTGGTTTGCATATAGGTAGATAATATTTGGTCATTTAGAATGCTAGCCACTCGATATGAGACTATGCTTTTAGTTGTGATCTGTCACACTAGCGCATGGCACAGATGTGTTGTGAGAAGGTGAAATCCAGAATGTGGCTGCTGTAGGACAGTGCATTGGGAATGTGAGAAAGCGCACTTTCAATATCTATTCGTGTACATGCCCCATCGTTAAATGAAACAACACTTGGTTTTACAGTAAGATGTTTGCCCCACTGATCCCAGAAAAAAGTAACTATACAGCCAGGAGAAAGTCAGCAGGACAAGGTCTCTAAAATGTATAGCTTTTCATGGCGAACCTATAATTTAGGTAAACACCAGAAGAAATATTTTTTCTTTGTGCGTATTTTGCCATATGTTATTTCAACCATTATTCCTTTTCCTGTTTTCTTCTCTGAATCCTCACAGTTAGTAAAATTGACAGAACATTCTGTCAATTTAACCCTCAAAATTCTGATTTTAGAAATACCTAGTTATATAGAATTTCCATACTTTCCCAGCAGTCATATGGCACATTTTATAAGGGGTACACTACGGTTTTAAAACCGTTGAATCTTTACATTTAGTATGCTCGGTTTGCAGCTAAGATCTACAGTATATTTATTTAAAGCAGACAACCTGGAGTATTTCATCAGGTGTGTTTTGGACACTTTTATGCAGCCATTTGGCCACCAATCACAGCCAGAGGAACATGCTTCTTTCCAAACATGGAATGTTCACATGTTACTCAACCGAGCATATGTCTCATTTGGGACTGTTTAGCACTCCCTATTTCTACCCCCCACACATGTTTGTATATATGTGAGCATTAATGTCTATGTGAGCATAGTATGTGATATTAGATATTTTAGGCTGGAAAGCATGTGTATTTTAGAATATTACACTCGCACAAACACAAAATGCAGTCCAAATGTTTTCTTTAAATAATAAACAATTATTTTTTCTCTATATAAAAAAGCTCTTTTATGAAAAGAGCTCTTTCAGCATGTATTTCCTGATTAACTATATGGCCAGTTTCAATAGTATGAGACATTTTACGGAGTAGAAACTACTTACCTCAACGAATGTGAATTTCACTTGTTGCTGCATTGCTAGACCACTGAAACTGATTAATAGCTGAGAAGGTATTGTTTGCAAGAGGTACACTATGCGGTCAAGGATAAACACCAGATGTTTTATATTATTATTAAAATTCCTTAGACTACAGCGGCTCTTGAAATTGAAATAAAATTGTGGAAATGGGCTATGAAGTTCCTAATAATATAAGTAAAATCCATAATTGGAGGAGTTCAACTAATAAGTAGAGATTATGGTAAAACTTTATGTTTAGGCAAAGAAGGGGTCTTGTATAAAATGAATTTGGGGCTTTTTAGTTTTTTGTTTTATGTTTAGACATGTTTTAAAGAAATCTATGTTTTATATATAGATATATTATAGATTGTGTTTTCACCATGAAAAAAAATTGTTTAACCTTTATATCTTTTCAAACAATTGCAAACATAACACACATTTATCCCCAAAAAATTAAATTGTTAAATATAAGTGTGCCACAATTAATGGCATCCCTTTGAATTCATAAAAGAAAAATATATTTGAAGTATATTCCCAGTGATATTTTCAAGTTTTTAGTACATCTGGTGACTATGAACAGGAAAATGTTCAACTGTGACTTCCCATTTTACAGGGGTATAAATATTTGGTAACACATAGGCCAAATTCATCACAATGGGTAAGACCATGGAATTAAGCTGTGATAAGCGAAAAACAGTTGTTGCGCCTCACAAAGGGGGAAGTGGCTATAAGACAATAAAATTCCCATTTCCACCATCACATGAACTAACCTGGCAAGAGGAAGTGTGTCTATATTGTCTCCATGAACTGTGAAAAGGATGGTTCGAGTGGCCAAAAAAATCTCCAAGTATCATAGCTGGAGAACTGCTGAAGTTAGTTGCAGTGGGGTCGCTATAGGTGGGCAAGGGGGGCCTCCCCTGTTGCCCCCGAATTTGGAACCACCCAACGGATTGCCCAGGACAGTCCCACAATGGAACTTGAGTCCTGGGCAGCCTCAAACGCTTTTTTTTTTTTGACCGCTCAGCGCCCCTCAGTCTCCTCCACGAGGCCTCTACCTCCGTCGTGGTGCCGGCGTTTCATGCTGAGCGCCGGAATATGACCTCATATCCGGTGCTCAGCAGCGCGCACCGCAGCAGAGCAGGAAGACAGAAGCCTTGTTCTCCCGCCGCAGGACTTAAAGGTGAGTGAACTACAAAGGGGGAGAGGGTAGATAGTGAGTAGGGAGCGAGGAGGGAGAGGGGCTAGAAAGTCATAAGAGAGGCAGAAAGGGTAGAAAGTGATAAGGGAGGGAGAAGGGGTAGAAAGTGATAAGGGAGGGAAAGGGTAAAAAGTGATAAGGGAGGGAGGGGGTAGAAAGTGATAAGGGGGGAGAGGGGGTAGAAAGTGATAAGGCCGGGAGAGGGGGTACCTAGTGAGAAAGAGGGTAGTAAGAATATTGAAATAAGTAAAGTGAATGAGTGAGTATGAATTAATGTGTGGATGTATTGTGTGAATGAGTGATTTGGAGATATGTGGATGAGTTGTCTGAATGAAGGAGAGCATGAGTTAATTTCTGGATGAATTGTCTGAATGAGGGAGAAGCAATCATGAGTTAATACAGTGGGGCAAAAAAGTATTTAGTCAGCCACCAATTGTGCTAGTTCTCCCACTTAAAAAAGATGAGAGAGGCCTGTAATTTTCACCATAGGTACATTTCAACTATGAGAGACAGAATACAGGAAATCACATTGTAGGATTTCTAATGAATTAGTTGGTAAATTCCTCGGTAAAATAAGTATATGGTCACCTACAAACAAGCAAGATATCTGGCTCTCACGACCTGTAACATCATCTTTAAGATTCTCTGTCCTCCACTTGTTACCTGAATTAATGGCACCTGTTTGAACTTGTTATCAGTATAAAAGACACCCGTCCACAACCTCAAACAGTCACACTCCAAACCCCGCTATGGCCAAGACCAAAGGGCTATCGATGGACACCAGAAACAAAATTGTAGACTTGCACCAGGCTGGGAAGACTGAATCTGCACTAGGCAAGCAGCTTGGTGTGAAGAAATCAACTGTGGGAGAAATTATTTGAAAATGGAAGACATACAGGACCACTGATAATCTCCCTCGATCTGGGGCTCCACACAAGATCTCACCCCGTGGTGTCAAAATGATCACAAGAACGGTGAGCAAAAATCCCAGAACCACACGGGGGGACCTAGTGAATGACCTGCAGAGAGCTGGGACCAAAGTAACAAAGGCTACCATCAGTAACACACTACGCCGCCAGGGACTCAAATCATGCCGTGCCAGACGTGTCCCCCTGCTTAAGCCAGTACATGTCTGGGCCCGTCTGAAGTTTGCTAGAGAGCATTTGGATGATCCAGAAGAGGATTGGGCGAATGTCATATGGTCAGATGAAACCAAAGTAGAACTTTTTGGTAGAAACTCAACTTGTCGTGTTTGGAGGAGAAAGAATGCTGAGTTGCATCCAAAGAACACCATACCTTTGGTGAAGCATGGGGGTGGAAACATCATGCTTTGGGGCTGTTTTTCTGCAACGGGACCAGAACGACTGATCCGTGTAAAGGAAAGAATGAATGGGGCCATGTATGGTGAGATTTTGAGTGAAAACCTCCTTCCGTCAGCAAGGGCATGGAAGATGAAACGTGGCTGGGTCTTTCAGTATGACAATGATCCCAAACACACCGCCCGGGCCGAGTGGCTTCTTAAGAAGCATTTCAAGGCCCTGGAGTGGCCTAGCCCCATAGGAAACCTTTGGAGGGAGTTGAAAGTCCGTGTTGCCCAGCGACAGACCCAAAACATCACTGCTCTAGAGGAGATCTGCATGGAGGAATGGTCCAAAATACCAGCAACAGTGTGTGAAAACCTTGTGAAGACTTACAGAAAATGTTTGACCTCTGTCATTGCCAACAAAGTGTATATAACAAAGTATTGATATGAACATTTGTTATTGACCAAATACTTCTTTTCCACCATAATTTGCAAATAAATTATTTAAAAATCAGACAATGTGATTTATGGACTTTGTTGTCTCATTCTGTCTCTCATAGTTGAAGTGTACCTATGATGAAAATTACAGGCCTCTCATCTTTTTAAGTGGGAGAACTTGCACAATTGGTGGCTGACTTTTTTGCCCCACTGTATATATA